>CM031237.1:108297209-108403733 GCA_018340775.1 Taxus wallichiana var. yunnanensis | reverse complement strand
GACATCTTCATCATCATTTATGAATGAATCGGGAGGGTTCTTGATGCGAGTAAGGCCTTGATCCGAGCAAGTGTTAGGAGAGAAACTCCTACGCCTTCTTACTTCATGTTAAATCCGAAGCGAGCAGCAGCTCTAGAAATCTTCCATGGTAGGGTTATGTTGATACTTTGCTCCCAAAATCTTCTGCATATATCCATTGATATCAAACTGGGCTCTCTTCACATATGGATGGATTGTAATGAGAGCGAACTCTTTTTCCATGAGTTATGCACTGAAAAGATTTGGACATTGGTATTCCCGATTTGGATTGGGAAATGAATTCTCGAACGGTGCTTACCAAGAAGACAAAGGAGCTTGGAATAGTTGTCATGTGAGGTCCATTAATGTCCATCTGTCATCCGACATACTTAGGAAGCTTCCATGGGAGTACCAAAAAGCCACTCACACGAATGTAGGAAAAGGATGAAAATTGAATAAACCATGTTCCCCATTGGGAAATGACACTCATGGCTTCTTTAGAAAATCTTTCCTCTGTATTCCAATTCAGGTTCCGAATCACGCGAAGGTGAATGCATCGTTGACTCTTCTAAAATGGTGAGAGCTATTTTTGAATTGAGTTGCGGGTAATAATGAAAAACACTATTTGACGGCCCCATGACTCGCTCGTTTCAAGTCCCGAAAATAGCTTTTTTCTTCTATCGCATAAGTCGATACGATGTCATGTAGAAGCATCCAGTCATCTTAACTTCTATCAATTGTTTGTGAAGGGTGTTACTGATGATGGTGGCCCAATCCACAAACTCTTTCTTGGCTAGGATGATACAGATAAACTAATACATCCATGGGTGGAAAATCCTAGCAGAGGGTAAACCGAAAACTCGACTTAGGAGAGTAATCATGTCCCCGATTTCTTCCATGAACTCAATGCGTACAGTTCTTTGGGAAGCTATCAATTCGAGGCCTCTTGGTTACTAACCAGTTGTTATTAACCATCTTGCTCCATCTCAGGGGTTCTTCATCCCAAAATTCTTGCGTTGATTGGCGAGTGATATCCGCATTCTCGGGAAAGTCGGGTATGCCGAGCAATTCCTCAATGTGCTCTGGTGTGATTAAGAGGAAAGGCTCGCGATTATCTTTAAAAATTCCTCGTCTCTCAGGATCATAATGCTCCGCGCAAGCGATAACCAACTTCGGACATTGCACCGAGACAGGAAATGTTGCTGCTTGGGGTAGACCACTATGGTAAAGCCTATCCAAGAATATGGTCTTGCCTTCAGTTTTCACCCGCTCACAAAATTGTTGCACATTGATGTGACCTAGATTTGTATCAGTGATATTGTCATATCACTGACTTAATGGAACTGGGAGGGATGATTCCTTGAAATTCATACTTGAGCGCGGATTTGTTCGATTTCTCCACTGACTTCCTCGATCTTCCTGCAAATTTGTTAGATTTTTCGGCCATTATGAATTTTACAAAAAAATGACTCGAGCACGCAAAACAATGCAAGCAAGGTTGGGTCTCAGTCTCAAATACCCGTCAGTGCAAAGAACAATATGATTCGCTTTATTATTATTATTATTTAAAAACAATAATAATAATAATAAATAGTCTCATTTACAAAATCACACACCGAGACTAGGTTTGAATTCCGACTCGGGCGACAACTTTTTTATTTATTATTTTTTTTTTAATAAACGAAATCACCCGAGTTCAATATCGATTTTTATTTAATTTGCAGAGCAAATTCTCCCTAGTATGTGTGAAAATTGCCTGATTTAAATAACCATGTACTTTGAGATTCACTTCTTCCTTGCGATCTTCTAAGCGATGAGTGAATACACTTGTTTAATCCTTCTCGAATGTGTGAACAATGTATTTGCTATTTCCTCCTTTGACTGTGTATGACTATCAGGTGTAAACAATTGTGATCTATTCAATCTGGGTTTTATTTTCTTTAACCCGAGTAGAACAACCCTCTCACATTGCAAATGCGCGGATAATCTTCTCCAATGTGTGGAATGCTTGGTTTTCCTCTGGATAGCCGTGTTTCTCTTTCCCAATGCATATACAACTGAGTGGATTTTGTCTTATGCTGACCAATCTTTATTACTTTTTGCATATTCGTTTTAAAACTTGTTTTTTTATTGTTGAATGTGTGGATTGTTTTCCTCTGCAATTTCTTTCACAACTCGTGGGAAAAAGATGAAGCTTTGAATGTGTTGAAATTGTTGCTCCTCCAAGTGAAGGCGTGGGATATGAACTATCTTTATTCCCTCCTCTCCCACGTGGCCCCCTTCCTTCCTTTCTAGGCGTCTAAAAACTATTCTTTGCTGTAGACTTTGACTGCATGAAGATTTTTCAAAAGAACTTTCCTTGACCTGCGTGGACAGACCTGGTGGGTGCGTGGGAAATTTTACATGGGCTCTTAAGTTGTTTCTTTCTCCAATGCGTGGGAAATTTCTATTCCCTTTGGCTGTGTGTGGACAGACTTTGAAGAATGCGTGGAATCTTCCTCTCTATTTTAGACTATCCTCTGGCTGCATGGGAACTTGTTAGGACTGTTCTCCTTCAACCAATGCCTGGGCTGTCTTTTTTTTCCCCACGTGGCCTGTTGGCTTTTGAAGATGCGTGGAAAATGGTGTTGGTTGTGCGTGGGAAGTTTCTTTGGTAAAACCCGTGTTGATATCGCTTTGACTGTTCTGTTCTTCTCAAAATGCGTAGATCTTTGTCTTCTTCGTCTCTCTTCTCCCACATGGTATCTTTAACTTGGCGTGAAGTCTTTGCTTGGGCCTGCAAGGCAGGATTAATTCTTTGGATCATGTGCTTTGGACTTTGTTGACTATACCTCCACTTCTCCTTCACAATGGTGTTTGCAGTACTGTGGAATGTGATAAAAATATTATGATGTTCCTTAGAAGAAGTGAGAAGCAATTTTAGAAAGCCTCGTACGACTCTTTCCAACGAGTCCGACGGAGGAATTTATGAAAGTTAAACCGACTTCCCCTCTTCCCGAGTAGTGGAATTAATTGCCAGGGGAAATGGGGAAAGCAACGGCCAATTGCCAATGGGAATGGCAAAGTGGGCTGGCAATCTCCGTTCAATTTCCCCATGTGGGAAATCGGAGATTTCTTGACCGTTTGCCAATTTATTAATTTGGCAATTGGGGGAAGAAATCCCACGAGCGGAAATTAAAACAATTTTGCCAAGAAAAGGGAAATCCGGGCCCGGGAAGCCAATTTGGCATTCCTTTGCAATGAAGCTTTAAGCTTATTTTTCCCCGCAATTAATTACTCCAAAGTTATTAAAAATTAATTTTATCAAACAAAGAGTAATTAATTAATTAATTTTAATGTAGCTTAATGTTTGATGAGAGTTCTCGCCTTCGAAAAGGACGAAACGAAGACCTAATGATCACAAAATGAGACTACCGTGATGACAGTAATAAACCACGCAAAGTAACACTTTTGAAAAATTTCAAAATTTCCATTTTTTTATCAATTTTGCGAAGTCAAAATTGGCTGATAACATACCTAAACCGTACCCAGAGGCATGACATATGGGTACATACCCAAAAAAACGTCTTTTTCACAATCAATGATTAAAAAATCTTTGAAAAACATCACAATGTGACAGAGCTCGCATCGAGTGAAGTCGCTTGTAATGGAATGGCGATATCTATGCTTTACCATGGTCATGAGCTGAGTGTTCAAAACTTCAAACCCTAAATCTACCTGCAAAATATTGAGACTAACACCAAAAAATGCATATGTGAGCGGCGTTACCCTGTTCGATTTATTTTTGTTTCCTCACTAGGCAAAGAACTCATCGCAAAAATTAAAAACTATGAGATTGCATATTGCCTTATGTTTCAAAGAATATGTGAGATTGCATGTAGGGTTTTTTTATTTTTAATAATGTTTGATTTGTGTAATTTTTTATGTTTGTATTTTATTTCGTTTGTGTTTGGTTTTTTATTTTCATTTTATTCTTATTTTATTTCATAAAATAGTTACGATCTTCTAAAGTATTGTTATTATTTGATTTCTTCAACTTACCTTTTAAAATTAATCTATAATATTTATTAATTATTGGCTAGATTTTTCAGATAAAGCATCAAACCTAGGGCGGTATGAGATAAATCTCCCTCATTTAACCGGTGAGGCTCCCGTGTCGATTTGTCAATAAAAACGTGTTATTATCTATCGTGGGTTTTACTTTAACCACTTAGTTCATGAACCATAACTAAGAAGTTCTGCAGCAGTAAGTAAGTTTGTTTTGCTTAAGAAAGGAAAGTTATGAAGAAGGAAGTAAAGGAAATACAGAGAAGAAATGGGGAAGATGTGCATCCCAATTAGTAGATAACAGAGCTAATTGCATGCACATAGAAGAAACTTAATAGATATGAACACACAGAATTATAAAACAAAGGCAACTCTAGATCCGATCTATAATAACAAAAGTTTACTTAAGAGATCTAAGATTTAAAAGCAAGAAACACAAGACATCGTGACACAAAAGTTCTCCGAAACCTCGCTCCTTTGTATTCCTTTGCTCCAAGTTGCTCTCAAGGGTTCAGCACAAAGTCTAGAACACAAGATTACTACTTACAAATTTTGATCCATTACCCGAAGGTTCTTCCTCTACTTATAGAATGTAGAGGGGCAATTACAAGTTGGAAGCTTTAGTTGAATCGGCACATGTGGAAATCGGAAAAGAAACAACTGGCAATCTTCCTCCTGGAATTCCTCTTTGCATGACAAGTATGATTTTGCAGAATCGAAAATAGAACCTTCTACTTCGCACGCGCCACCTATCTCCAAGTAGTTGACTTCTTCAAGTAATGGCTTTTAAACCAATCACTTAAGTTGTATAATTTAATTGATTGCTCAATTACTTTATCGGAGGAAAGAAGAAGGCAGAGAAAAGCCGACTTTGTCGGAGGAAAGAAGGAAGAGGAAAGTTGACTTTGTCCTTTTTCATGTCCGCATGCAAATTTATTCAAACTCGGATTTAGTAGCGGTGATCTGAAACAAGCCGGAATCGCAAGCGCTGGAATTGGAAGCAAGCTAGAATTATGCCTTCGCATTGTCTTCTCTTTATCCTTTGAAGCTTTTGTAGTTTTTTTCATTGTCACATGCATCAAATGAGCAAGGTTAGCCGTAGATAACTCGTCATCCTTATTTTTAATTGCATATGAGCAATTAAAAATTCGTGAAAGCACTCGGGGTGAATGAAAATTCAATGAAAGCTTTAATCTTGGAAGATGAGAGCACATGCACAAGATCTTGGAAGGAATTTTCCACGCACCGCCTTCTTCACTTCATTTGGCTGCATTCAAACAAGAGGATGAAACTTTTGTGCGGAGGCTTTTTATTATACTGCAACTATGAGATCTCGATCTGGATCTCGCATATGGATTTGCATCTCGCATCTGGATATGGATCTCGCACTGCATAACAAACTTTGCAATCAAGGGCTATGGATGGAAAAGTCTGCAACTCGAATAATTCCACTTTTTAATCTCGCACGCATGAGTGAAGTTTTTCTCGCACGCATGAGTAAAGTCTTTCCTGCTTTGGATTTGTCTATCAATTCAGCAAGAGGTTTCGAGCCTAGATCTGTGTCTCCAGTATCTGTAAATTTAGAAGTGATGCATGACTCCGTTGTGCTTTCTTTTTCATCTTTCTTCGCCATAGCTTTGTCTATCTTCGTCTGAATAATTCTTTTTCTTCTTACTTGGCCGGATTTCTTCAATACTGGTGCAGATCTGGACAATTCTTCAGATTCGGAGGATATATGCAATGTATTGGACATTGATAAAAGCTCCTTTTCCTTTGTAAAGCACCTGTAATGAATTCCTACAATTTATTCAGACAAAAATGGCCACCGGAGCATGAATAGTGAATTTTAATTGTAAAAATCTGCACTTTTCAAGCCTGCTGCCCCAAAAATGGTGTTTAATTTGCACATAAAGAGAGCATGAATCCTTTCAACAACACCTGAGCTCCTGTAACACCTGTGCAAACAATTATGCAGACAAAGATCAACCTCCTTCAAAGCATGCGCCAAATTTGGAAGCTTTTAGCCTTGTTTCCACCTTGCCTGAGCAAAATCCTTCTTCAAATGGGGCGCACTTTTCCTCTTGGCTGCAATTCTTTACCCGTGAATTAAATAATTCACCCATATGGCTGCCCATGCTTATATAACCCTCACAATTCTATAATTAATAATTGCCCTAACAATTAAAGGCAATTAATTAATTAAAAATCAAGTTCTTCTCTTTTAAATATAGCATGTTTAAGGACAGCCATCCAATCAATTAAATTAATTCAATTTTATCATCCACACTTCACTTCACTTAAGCTTCACAGTGTGCTTTGACCATAGCCACCGAAAATAGAATTAATATAATCATTTAATACTTTAAAAAGTATTAATTCCTTCTCAAAAGGGGCTGCATTAAATAAATTAAATTTATACAATTTTTAATTCCTTTTGTCCACTTCCTTTTGTTGACTTTTCCACAAGTCCTGGTGCGAAATTGGGTGAATAAATATTAACAAATATTTATTTAATGCATTATTATTCACCCAAGGTGGGTCGACTTTTGGAATAATAAAATTCTATTTTTAAGAATTTATGACAATGGGATTCTTTACCTGCAAGGCAGCCCCGAAATCCCATGATCCACTTAAGTGATTTGACTTTCTGACAATGGGATTATTTACCTGCAAGGCAAATAAAATCCCGTGATTTCACTTAAGTCACTTTTCTTTATTTCACCATGGGGATTTTTACCTGCAAAGGCAGCAATAAATTCCCGTGCTCATCCCGACCTCTAACTTTCCCACCACTTAAGTGAATTTTATATCACGGGAAAAAGTACCTGCAAGGCAAGCAATAAAATCCCACCCGCCTATCAGCCTCTGCTTTTCCCACTGCAACTTAAGTGAATTTTATAACACGGGAAAAGTATCCTGCACAGTGATATAAAATTGTCATCATGCCTCGTGGCTTCTATTTTTCCCATCGCAGCCTTAAATCTTTGTTTTCCAAAATGCGCCAATCCCCACAGGGGCTTTTCCAGTGCACAACTTCGCTTTTTTCCGGTGATCCGCACCTCCGATGGCGACTTCCTCCCGGCATAATGTGCGATATGTTTTCCAATTACCGCCCAGTGCCAAAAATCAAAGCTTACCCTAAGAAAGGAATTGTTTCTAGAGAAATTTCACAAAAAAAAACGGGACAACACGAAAAATTGCCAAAAGTTACAAATAAAGCCCAAAACTTATTCCAAGTTAAAACCCTTCTCCCAAGACATAGGAATAATGACATATTCGCTCATAATAGGGTTAAAACGGAGCGCAAATAGCCTCATACGGGGCTCAAAATAATTAAATACAAATTTCCCATGCAGACAAATCCCGACGACAATATAACAATTTTGGGCATCTGGGTATTTGGCGAAAAAGGCTAATATGGCTCTTTGGGAATATCTTGACGCAATACAAGAACTTTCAGGCAATAAAAACACAAAACGACCCATTATTTTAAAAAGTACGAAATTTTTTCAAATAGGGTAGTCAGCAGATTTCGTGGATGAAATCACAGCTGACACCATTAATATTTAATTTTTTATAAAATATTTTATTTCAAATTTTAATCTAATCTTTTTATTTATATTCTCTTTATTTATTTTAAGTTATATATAATTATTTTAATTTTAATTATAATTATTGTTCGAATTTAAAGTGAAGCAAGTTGAGAACTTGAATGTATTAAGTTTTGAACATTATGAATCAATACAAACTCAAGTCTCACAAATGCAAATAAGTATGCAATAAGTTAAGGATATATAATTTTTCAACTAGCGCGGTTAAGTTATAAGTTATAATTAATCAAAATTTTGAGACTTGAGTTTATATTCATATTTATAAGTTTTGAAATTTTCAACAAGTATGCAAATACTTCTTTAAATTTATAATTTTATATACATATTTATATATTTATATAAATATGTATAATGTACCCAATAAGTGTACCATACCCCAAGTTTTAAAAATTTGTCAGAGATTAGCATACCGTACTGCACACACTCAGTATCTATACTGCATCTGCATCTAAACAATCTAGTTTATAATCAATCTTGGCTTAGTAGCCACCCACAACCACCAATCATCTTCCTTTTCCCACATTTAATTCTTTTTGGCTTTGTCCCCTCTCCTACATGGGTCGCATTTCCTCTAGGAGGAAATTAAAAATTATAAAGTGACTTTTCCTTTTTTTTTATTTAGTCTTTAATAAATTAATATAAGTGCTTTTGATAAAATTATGCACTTTATAATAATTCATTAAGACTAAAGTTCCCCTTTTATTCATCCCTTAGCCGTTAGGAAACAAAATTGGGCTAAGGGTCTTCGACTTGTTATTTTCGAAGTTATGCGGACGCATCCCCCGCTTTTAACACGTCGCCCGTCGTCGTCCCTGACGCCCCGGGACGCTGGGACGGGGGAAACGCTTTCCACATTTCCTTCTTTATGCAGTGGCGTGAAACGCCTGGGACTATTCAATGTTATAAATTTACATTATAGGCTCATTTCATATTCACACCAAGAAGAGCAAGAGCAGAGAGAGAGAGAAGAGAGAGAGAGAGAGGTATTTATAATTTTATTTGCTTACAATACTTGTTAAAGTTTTTTTTTTTTTAAAATTTAGATTCTATTTGCATTTTTAGGGGCTGTTTTTAGCATTTGCATCTACATTCACAATGTAATCATGCATATAGTTTGTAGGATTTTAAAAAATGCATATTGCATAGGGTTTGGTTGTAAATGGTTACGTTTTTTTTTTTAATTACATTACATTTTTATTTCTAGTTTAAAATTTATATTATATTTGTATTTTTTAGGGGTTGTTTTTTAGCATTTGCATCTACATTCACAATGTAATCATGCATATAGTTTGTAGGATTTAAAAAATGCATATTGCATAGGTTTGGTTGTAAAATTTAAAATTTAAATGGTTACATTTTTATTTTAATTACATTTTTATTTCTAGTTTAAAATTTATATTATATTTGCATTTTTAGGGGCTTGTTTTTTAGCATTTGCATCTACATTCACAATGTAATCATGCATATAGTTTGTAGGATTTTAAAAAATGCATATTGGTTTCGTTTTTTAATTCATTTTAAAATTAAAAAATCATATAGTTATATTGTTTTTAATTCATTATATAATTTGGATGTAACATGAGTTGTTTTACGAGTATGAGTATGAATTAAAATTAAAATTATGATCATTGCCTAGACCTTTGGCCCAAATTTGTTGACCCGAAATTAATGAAAAATATTAGGTTGTTTGTAGGAGGGTTACTTAAGTCACAATAAATTTTTATAAGTGCCTAAAAGAAAAAATCACCATTAAAGCACTTCTTCTTATATGAGTATGAATTATAAACATGCACTTAGTAAATTAATGTTGTAATTGAGATAGAAAGGCAGGAAGTGTTGGTGATGCCACATATCCTTCCAGTGGAGAAGGGACAGGTGAATGTACCTGGTAGCGTGATCATGACAAATAAAAAGTAAAAAGGCCCATTCCCCCCTCTCAAATGTTGTCCGACTTTGCCATTGGACCATTTGATAAGAATATAAGCTACCTAGCACAATTTGACCCAAAACCATTTTGTATTTCCCCAGAACCCCAAGTTTGGAAAGATAATCGGGGGCCAAAGTATGGAAAAACATATGTGCAGAATTGACTTGACAAGCTGATTGAGATTAAAAAGGCACACTTTGAGCACTTTGCCTATTTAAAGGGGGTCGGCTTGAAGGGCCTTACTGTCATTTTATATTTTGAGAATCTTCAGCTACCACGCATGTTGAAGCTGAAGCTCTTGTGGCTGTAACTTCTGAGGACGAAAACCCTCAAGAAGCTTAGTGTAAAGAGAACGAAAACTCTCTTTTGCACTCCTATTTGGCATTGGAAATTCAGAGGAAAGAAAGGTCAGGGCATAGAAGAATTAATTTTGGTATGCTGGAACGAGTAACTTTGGGAAAATTCGCACATTTGCAAAAAAACAGATTTGTGTATACTTGGAATACTGAGTTGTTTTTCCAAATCATCATGTACTTTCCTTTTTGTTTTGTGAAGAAAACACCTATCAGGATCTGCCATGTTTGGAAAAGTGGGTCTGCAAGATGTTATTTAAATAAAATGCAGCAGTCGGGCATTAAAATTCAGACTTCCTTGGATGCTTTTAATGGTTTCTAAAAGTTATTTTTAAATTTGCGGTGCAGTTTTAACAATCTGAATTTCCTTATTTTCTAATGATACCGGTCTTCTATTTTTCGCCACTTCCAGAATTTGTCTTCTTACAGCAGTCAATAACTATGATCTTTGTATGATTTTGTATATGTATTACGATCTAAATGGTCTCCATAATTTCTGCAAACATTTGAAGTGGAAACATGAAATAGAGGGGTGCTTTTTGTGAGTATAATACCAATACCTTAGTCGCAATTTTAAGGTTAAAAAAGGCTCATACGACTTGGCATTTGCAAAATTACAATAGATTTGCTGTTCTGTTTGAGTTAAAAAGTTGAGGGGCCATCAAAGAGAGCTCATTGATTTGGGATCTTGAATGAATCCAGCATGAATAGTGAGTGGAGGGCAGAAGAGGAAAACCTGCGATAGGTCACGTGGAAGAGTTGGTGATTTGAATGGGGAGGCTGGAGAAGGGAGACAAAATGTAGTGGCAACAGACTCGGTAGATCAGCCGGTGATGGTACTATGCCAAATGTTGTCCAAATTTGCCATTGGACCATTTGATAAGAAGAAGCCATTGCAACAATTTGCCCAAATTCCATTGAGCACCCCAAGTCGTGGAGACTTCGGTGTGAGGGGGAGTAAAATATGGAAGTGCAACATATGTGCAATGATTTTGTATTGTATTTGTATTCAAATCTAGGACCAAACACTTCTCCAACATCTTATTGGGGGGTTGGCACTTTTCTTAAGGGTGTTCACTTAAAATTTATGTTTTTAAAGAAATTTGAGTATTTTCAAGGAAATACCACGACAATTGCCGAAGTTCGTGGTTCTATGGCTAAGTACTCCATTGAGCACTCATAGGACTTTACTAATACTTTGGCTGGTTCTAGTTTTGAAGTGTTCGCGAGTGGAAAGCTAGAGGGAAGAGAGGCCGTGGGGGCAGCCCCAAATTCAGTTGTTGACATGTTTGATTCAAAGGCAAGGGAAGAGGCAAATGATGCTATTGGGAAATTTTTCTATCTTCCGCATTGGGATTCCATTTAATGCCGCTCGCTCTCCTTATTACAAGGAGGCTATGGCTAAGGTTGCAAAAGTAGGTACAAGTTATGTGCCTCCTGGAGACACAAAACTGAGGACAACAATCTTGGATAGAAACTATTCCAAGGTTAATCTGTTGATGGAGGAGATGAAGGTGACATGGGTGTCACATGGATGTAGCATTATCATGGATGGGTGGACGGATATTAGACACCGTCCTCTCATCAATATCATTGTCTCTTGCAAAGATGGACCGTACTTCTTGAGAGCAATTGATTGTTCTGGGAAGCGGAAAGATGTTGAGTTTCAGTATCAGATTTTGAAGGATGCCATTGAGGAGGTTGGACCTTCAAATGTTGTACAGGTTGTCACAGATGCAACTTATGTGTGCAGAGCAGCAGGCAAGCTAGTGGAGCGGGAATATAGGCATATTTATTGGACTCCATGTTGTGTGCATGCCATGAACAATGCACTGAAAGACATAGGGAAGATTCAGTGGGTTAACCAGATAGTGACTGAGGCCAAGGACGTGCAGAAGTTCATATGTAATCACCACACATCATTGGCACTTTTTTGAAATTTTTGAAAGGAATTTTTGAAACCAGTTGACACCCGCTTTGCATCCTATTTTATTTTGTTGGAGAGGATGTTTGAGTTGCAGGAGCCCCTACAAATTATGATTATGACACAAGATTGGACTAGGTGGCGTGAGTCCAAGACAGATCAAGGGAAAAGAGTGAAGGAAGTGGTGTTGCGGGAAACATTTTGGGTTGATATGAAATACATCATATCAATCATAGCTCCGATTTTAGTGTCATCAAATATGGGGATTCTAACAACCCCAATCTTGGTGAGATCTACGAGTGCATTGACAACATGCTTGGGCAAATGAAGGCAACTATTCGGGTGAGGGACCCCACTTTGGAGTTCTATAATGAACATATACAACCCATTATTCAGCGGAGATGGGAGAAGTTGAACACCCTCTTCATATGGTTGCGTATGCACTGAATCCCAAATGGTATGTGGAGAGGCCAGCAGAGTTATCCCATTGGATGATGATGAGGTGAAGAAGGGCCTTATGAAGGCCTTTAAAAAATGTACACTCCACAGGAGGCTTCACAAATCAAAATGGAGTGGCTCGACTTCACTGAACTTGATGGGTACAAAACATCAGCAAAGGCGGACATGGTAACAATAACACAAGAGAAGCCAGTGAGTTGGTGGCGATTGTATGGGCTTCCAAGACTGCTGCGACCACTTGCCATTCGCCTCCTTTCCTAGGTTTCTAGCTCCTCTGCCTCTGAGAGGAACTGGTCTACATATGGTTGGATACACTCATTAAGAGGAATAGGCTTACCTCTGCGAGAGCGGAGAAGCTTGTAGTTGTACACAGTGCTTTGCGTCTTATGGATCGCAAGACACCTCAGTACAAACAGAACTCCCAACATTACGGTGGGATGTAGATCTTGAGGAGCCGAGGCAGTTGAAAGAGGACAATACTGTGCAGCGGGGATTGATTGGGCTTACCTTTGAGGACGAGGATGCTAGTACCAACGAGGAGGAGTTCATGGATATTGCTTCAGATGTTGATTCTGATTTTTAGGCTGATACTTGTAGTTGTCCTCTTTTTTTGTAATATTGACAATAGACAATTGTTGGTGTATTTGGCTATGAGATTAATGATATGAATATCAGCTATTGTCACTTGATCAATCGTAATTTAGAATGGTTTTACTTTTATATTTTATAATATATTTCAAATTTCAAATTTCAGCTTGTCTCAAATTCAAAATTCAAATATGTATTATGAATTTTCAATTTATGACATTAACATATTGATATTATAGTATTAAGGAATGTATTTGATGTTTATGAGTTCAAGTTTCACCTTATTTAAATCTCAAATGGTTTTATTTCAGCTTATTTATATAATTTAGTCACTATATCTTTATATTTTAAATATTTACAAGCCAAGATTATGTGTTGGTGTAAAGATGTGGAATCTATGCCTCTTGGGCACAGGATCGGATGTTAGTTTTTTCTGCCACTTTAGGGAGAAATTTTCCCAAGAACTTGGTAGTCAAACTAGTGTATTTATTATGTTCTTGGTTGTGATATAGGATTTATTTCTAAAAAACCATAGAGATAAAAGATTAGGTTTCAACATTACCTCATTTGAGGAACAATGTGCCAAAAAAACTGAGGATTTATTCAAAATCCAAAAGCCTAAAAAGTAGTACAAAGCTGCACTATAAACCATAAAAAGGGAATCAGCATATGACACAATCGTAGTTGTGAAACTTGGGAATGAGCTCTGTGCAAAAATGGCAATGATGATTGAGCATGGACCAAATTAATCACCATTGATAAATAGATTTGGTGTAAAATTTGACCCCAAAAAATGTTTGTGATTAAAAGAATGTGTGTATATGATGAAAAGCTTTGATTGCCCCAAGAAAAGGAAAAAGTCTTCGAAAGGCCTCTTTAAATTCTGAATAAATTTCAGTTGAAGAAGCTGCGTCATGTTATAGTAAATGGTGAATAAGAGGAAAGCCCCACTACTGAAATAGGACACAAGAATAGACTTGTTATTTAAGCAATTTTAATCATATTGGTGGCCCTCGTGTATATTGCAGATGACCACTTCAACCCGCAGTTCTTATAACATCAACTATAGGCTTATACAGTAGAAAGACATAGATTTCAAACTATCTATTACATTTCGCACCAATACTATCTATAGATTTTATACTTAACCTATCAGTCAGAAATATTTCTGTCAATGTCCATGGACTATTTCACATCCTTTGACTGAAGTTTAAATAGGGTAAAAAAATGTAGGTAAGAAATTACACTACCGGCGCTGGTACTAGAGACTCATCCTGTATACTCAACATTTGTCCCAGTTTGAGAGCAGCTCCACGCATTCGGCAAAGTGCAAGAGCTAGACGCTCAGAATTTTGTTCAGACAAGAAAGGAGAAATGGAAGATTTCCCTTCTTGCAAATCACCATTTCCAAAAGCAAGCCTCTTTGCTGACTCTTGAAGTGAACCCCAAGCAAGCCCTGCTCCCAGACCTGCAAACCTGCCAAAACATAGTACGCTAACTAGTCTCAAGGAAGTGATAATAATAATACTTGAAAAGAACATTTTCAACTTCACTATCTAAAAAATACCGTGAAATACTTTCAAATAACAATCAACATTTTCAACTTCACCGTCTAAAATACTGTGAAATACATTAGGAGCACAAAGCATATACATGATTGGCCAACCATGTCAGCTAGAATATATACTAGTTTTCGGCACCATCTGAATTACTTCACGGGAACTTGATTCCTACCGACTGAAGAACCCTGCATGTGAACTACAAAGCACCATAAAGTTATTGTGTGACAAGACAGTAGACAGGGCTGGTAAAGTTCTTACTATACTGTCAAATTCAAGGTAAGCGGAACAAGGATACACAGTAAAACCTAACTGCACCACAATTTCTACATGGTAAAGGTTTTTCCTCACAGAGATAAATCATAAGATGATTCTGCTTAATATCATG
Organism: Taxus wallichiana var. yunnanensis; assembly: GCA_018340775.1. Classification (NCBI taxonomy): domain Eukaryota; kingdom Viridiplantae; phylum Streptophyta; class Pinopsida; order Cupressales; family Taxaceae; genus Taxus; species Taxus wallichiana. The sequence goes on along the minus strand of CM031237.1, from coordinate 108,388,859 downwards.
CAGGAAATTTTCATTTACAGAAAGGACATGGACGAAGGTAAAAAGAAGATGCAACATGTGAAAGCAAGTATCTCTATCTAAATTATGTTATTTAATTTTTACACATACACTCCCAAACAAATTGAAGAGTGTACTTGTAATATACTTCAATTAATCAATAAGAACACAGCAGTTTAAAAGCTTCTTAGCAAATTAAATTCCCTAGTTGTAATATGTTTAATTATTATAAAGAAGAGCACGTGGGTTTAGAACGACTCCATTAACACGAACTTGCAATAGCAAATATTTAATCTTTATCGATACAAAACTTCATTACATTTATTTGTCACCCGATGAGCTTTTGGGAGGTTGGCTTCAAGGCCCAACCACCTAACGGGCCCAACTACAACCCGTCATACCTAACTAACGACTAACCAATCATACCTAAACATTAATTAATATAACAATATGGGGGTCTCTCATACCAGATACATGTCTCACATAACCAACTAATTAAACACAAAAAATAACAAATATTTGGATAGCAATAATGTTCTAACATTCGCTATGTGGGTGACAATGACGAGCCCATAAATTAGATGGAATGTGCCCATATGGAAATAATATCCAAGCAAACATGAAAAGTTATTACCACTAAGTGTCTATATAAATGTTCTTATTAAGAGATTAATTATAAAATAGATGGACTGTACCCATATATAAATAATCAACAGCTAAACATGATAAATTGTTACCATACAGAGTCTCTTTATATGCTCTTATGAAAAAACTAATAATATTTCCTCTAGTTATTCATACACGAGTCATTCAGAGGATAATATCATAAGAAAAAACAAAATTTGAGCAATTTGATTATGTATTTATGTACTTCGCAAATAAAACAAATTAAGAAAACGGAAATGATTTGGAGCATGGTTGCAGTGAATCATGGGAACTCATACCCTCTATGTGTGCCTCTATTCTAATCAAGTTCTGAGCCAATTATGAAAAGCATCAGGTTTAATAATCACCTTGTACAAATTTGTCACCTCGTTTTATTGAGGACCTTGCTCAACATCAACTGATTGGAGGTTAGAGAGTCCTGGTATTTCTTTTCTATCTCCAACAGACAATGGTTATGGTCACCTTTTGGGACAGCTGCATTAAATTTCAGGTAAATTTGGAGAATAGCAGAATTTCACATCTACTCATGTTTGATTCCATTGCCTTACTTTAATTTATGATTTGTCACAATACCCTATATCTGTCGATGGTTCAACTCTAAAACAGTTCATCTGCATTTGAGTTTCAAGTGATCGATACAAATTTCATCATTTTTGGAAGCATTTGGGACTGATGCTTATGCCCTTGGATGGAGTTGATCGAGATCAAATAGATAAAAGCAATGGTCTTACAGTCATTAGCGCTAAGATTTTAACTAAATGATGTTGAATAATCTATGTTGTGAGGAAACGAAACAGGAATGGGTATGAAACGCTGGAATGCCAATTTTCAAAAACCTTGGGTACGAAACATTACAGGAGACGTCCGTATAATAGATCATAAAAAAAAAATATAAATATATCTATATGCACAATACTCATTTTATAATTGTACTCCATAGACCATAAGAGAATTAATAAAGCACTCAATCAGCGTGACCATTGCTCCCCCTAGTTTCTACTTTATTTTTGTTATCTCTAAAAAGAAGGGAAAAAGGATATCATTCTAGAGCATATTCTTGCAAAGTTTCAATAGCATAGAATAATCATAATTAAATATAATCTAAAGAGTTATTATATCATTGTAAATGTGATCGCGATGTATGTGTTTTGTTGGAAGGCATCGATTTGTATTCCTTTTAAGTTTTAATGATTGCAACATTAGAAAACTTAGGCAAGTGTCACATTTCTATTTTACAAGTATCTATCACGCAGAGAAATGTTTAACGATGGAAATACAAAATTTGCAGGATGGTCATATGAACATGGGACCTTATTTTCATTTTATTTGCGTGGAGGCTAACAATAGTCGCACTGTACACGAGGTTAGGAGGAGCCAGCCACCCCATAAGTTTCAATCAGACCATGACCCAAAACCACAGGATCAAAGTCTTTCCATGTTTTTACCGACTTGTGCATACGGACGAGTGGTTCTTCGGTAAACCAGAAGCCATCAAAATGCCCAACTCGTAGTTGTGTCCACTGTTGAGGGGGTAGTTCGGACATTAGATGGACGCCATAAATGCACAAAAACTGTACCAGCTCATCTGCCACGCTCAGACGCTTTCCGTGCCGTTGATCGCGTTTCCGTACCGGAAACATTTCCAAGGAGAAACGGCAGGGGGCTAGGCATTTCCTGGCTTCACAGGTTCCATCAGTGGTATCAGAGCATTCATGAAGCCAAGCCTGTGAGGAAGCCATGGCACTGAATTCGTGAGAAAGAACGAGATGGAGGAGCCATGATGGAAGAAGAAATTATTGCATTTACACACATTCTATTTGCTGCTATTATACAGGGGTGCCATACTGTCTAAGCGCTAACAAGCTTCCAAAAGCATTGGAAATACAAAATTTTCTGAGATTTTACATTCTTTGGAGCTTTTCTTCATATTGGGCAATTTTTTACTCATTCTAGGCACTACACTACTTCTGGGGCATTGAAATACTAAAGCTTTTATTTGGAGTGCTGTAAATCTAATTTATCTGATATCAAAAATTTCGAAAATGTATTAAAGTTACACAAACCAGCATTGGAGGGTGCTAAAACTTGATTGAAAGAGGCGCTGAAAAAGTGTAAGTCGCTAAGAGTCGTAAGTTTAGAATCTAGTACGAAGCGTCCAGCTGGCATGAATTGGAGAGCCCTTAATGGAACGCCATTCAAATTGGCATGTGTTGTTTAAACCTATATTGTTGCATGGGGCCCATATCTGCTTTCAAAATCCCTTCTTCATTGCTGGGTGAATTGTCAGATAAATCACATTTTTATCACTGCTGCATAGTTTCCTTTTTATTCGTTAATTCAAATACACATCAAATGCAAGTTTACAAAATTTAAACTACACCCGTATATATAGGTGAGTTGGTTGAAACTTGAAGCATTCTATGAAAGTTTTGAAAAGTAAAAAGTCTCGTGTTTAAATCTCAAAGTGTCCAAAATCATTTTTTGTAGGAAGGCCCACTTGAATTAATTGGCAAAACTAGGAAAATTGATACCCGGTGTGTCTGGTGTGGCCATAATTTTTTTGTCTGGCCAAATTTGATTGCAAAAACTACTTTTTTAGAAACTCGACTCTACCATAATTCCAATGAGTACAAACAGCAAGGGGTCCTTGACGTTCAGCTACGAAGTTTTAATCCCTATAAACCAGTCAAATTTGCTGAATTTGCATTGAGGGGGTCTGCCTAGCTTGAACAAGAAGCAAAACTTCAAACTGCCATAGATTTTGCATACAATGGTCAAATTCATCATATGACCACTCATTTTTCATAGCATTTAATTTCTAAGTTGATTGGAAGGCTCAATTTCTTGTTCTGACATCTTTATATATGAGTTTGTATTGGAAATGAAAAAATCAAGCATTGTAATGAACTACAGGTGCATTTTCCATGGAAACCGACACCCTTATTCTTCTCAATAATTGTTGCACTTCAAAACCATGGATGTAACAGTGTTTCCCACCACTTGTGTTTTCAGAGATGATGTGCTTGCACTTCACTGTTTACGATACACCAATCTTATGCGAGCTAGGCTCAAGATCGAGATATACTATAGCACAAATTTTGGTTTTGGCTTTCTGATGTTTTATTTTTAGTTACTTGAAATCATTGAAGAGGAGCAGATGGGGTTGTTGTGATTGCTTTTGTAGCTGCAAGGACTTCTCACCTTTCAACTAATGGGGTGAAGAGACTACTTTGGTTGTCGATCAGTCGTCGGTGATTGTATGAGTTGACATAGGAGTTGTTAGCACAAGCAGTGTTGAGCAAGGGGTTGTCAACGTCATTGAGCATCAGAAGATATGCCATACACAATACGAGATAATCACTTGACGGGTTTCTGTGTGAGATCTTATGTGGATCGATGTAGTTGAGCGAGCTTTGATCATGCTTATACTGCAGTACAATACAGAATGGCCAGAGGGGACGGGCATGCTAACAAGGTGTTCATCATTAATGCCACGACTCGCGGGGTAGCAGGCTTCTAAGTGAAGGGAGCGGCATCGGTTCATCAGTACCACAATGTATGGTGTGCTAGATTGCCGGTGCAGCAGAGACTATTGTATAACATCACAGTCATGTGCTCCAAATCATCTTCTTCTAGAACCCTTAGGATTTTAATCAAGGAGGTTTTGTTAGAACATTATTGTGATCCAAATGTTTGTTATTGTTTGAGTTTATTTAGTTGGTTATGTGGGGCATGCATCTCGTATGAGACACCCCCTTATTGTTATATTAACTGAAGTTTAATTGTGAGTGGTCAGTAGTTAGTTAGGTGTAATAGGTTGTAGTTGGTTCGGCCAGTTAGGTGGTCAATTCCCATAGCTAACCTCCCAAAAGCTTATTAAAAGCTTATCGGGTGACAAATGAATGTATTGAAGTTTTGTGTCAATAAAAAATAAATATTTTCTATTGCAAGCTTGTGTTAATGGAGAAGTTGTAATAGGTTGTAGTTGGTTCGGCCTGTTAGGTGGTCAATTCCCGTAGCTAACCTCCCAAAAGCTTATTAAAAGCTTATCGGGTGACAAATGAATGTATTGAAGTTTTGTGTCAATAAAAATAAATATTTTCTATTGCAAGCTTGTGTTAATGGAGTCGTTGTAGTAGGTTGTAGTTGGTTCAGCCTGTTAGGTGGTCAATTCCCATAGCTAACCTCCCAAAAGCTTATTAAAAGCTTATCGGGTGACAAATGAATGTATTGAAGTTGTGTCAAGAAAAAAATAAATATTTTCTATTGCAAGCTTGTGTTAATGGAGTCGTTGTTCTTAACCCATGTGCTCTTCTTTGTTCCATCAGCTCATGGAACTCGAAATAAATACTTCTAAGTTAGGCTGACACTGCATCTTAGTGACTTATTTCTGTGTGTGTATATATATATTAATATATATATAACTCTTCAACTTTTCACAGCAATCCGTCCTTACCAAATCATGATGAGGCGAGAGATTAGTCTCAATACATTGATACCAGAAATATGGATGCTGGAAACGCAGAATCCAATAACCAAAGAACAAATTGTTGTGTGGAACTTTGGGAGATTATTACTTGAATCCAATGCAAAAACAGAACATAGAAGTCATGAGTTTAGTGATCAGCTAAATTTGGAAGAAACGTGGTGTAAAGACACTGAAATCAAAGAGAAGAAATTTTGTGGGTAGACATCTGAACATGAAGGAAAGTTCTGCCAGGACTGGTGGAGCTTGACACAAGACTGTCAACTCCAAGTCTGGAGGAAATCATATATGCGTCAAAACAATGAACTGAGCGCTGTGAAAATATATCAAGGAACTCAGCTGAAATACACTTTGAGCTTGATCATTTTGTGGCAGTTCTAAAAGATACTGTTTGGGATACAGAAGGTAGATCGGTTGCCCTTGATCGGTCTTTTCATTGCCTGGAATAGAACTTTTCCTGATTCTCTTCTCAAAGTGCAGAAGATATTGGGGGTTTCAAAGCAGTATATTCTCTGTCGTTTTATCCCCTAGAACCGGTATGATTAGATCAGTTCAGTGATGAAGCACAGGGTAGAGAGCTAGCCCCAGTTGAGGAGGAGATCAGAGAGAAAAGTTCCTGCTGTTGTCTGCAGTTTCTAATGCTACAGAAATTCTTCCGTTTGCTTTGAAGTCTTGGTCAAGATAGTCGGTTACTAGTAAGTTTGCTGTTATATCTCAGTTAAGATATATAAAAGCTTTTGTTACGCAGTAGAAATACAGTTCGGCAAATATTATGAGTGTTTGTTGTTAAAGCGAGATAAATACACTAAATGTGCAGACAAAGGTAAAGTATTGTGGTTAATTTCAACAATAGTGATTGGATTACAATATAAAACTTGCAAGTAGCAATTTACAAAGGAGACCTGTTATCACACGGGAATAAACCACCCGAGAGAAACTAACTACTATCTAAGTACTCACTTGACTATTTACTAACAACATAATTACTAACACACAATAATGACTACAAGGGTGCCTCGTTAAGAGATGACATGCTTCAACGCACGCTAATAAATATTAAATCACTAACATAAAAAGCACAAAACATTCTTTGGGTCATAAATCCAACAGACCCCCAATCCAAAGGGTACAAATGAATAAGTTATGGGGCAAGAAACTGAAGTCTTCCAAGTAGTCTCTGCCACAATCTCCAAGCTGGCACACTGTATATCCTAGTACTGATCAACCAGTGTCACTCCCTCACAAAGCCTACTAACCGATCAAGTTTGGACACAAATGATGAGCACCCTATTGGCATGCTCATTCTGTCTGACCATCATATTGCACTACAATATAAGCACGATCAATGTCTACTCAACTACATCGATTTGCATAAAGCCTCAAACAAAAGCTTGTCTAGTCATAATGCGGTACATTTGTATGGCACATCTCCCTAATGCCCATCACTGTTGACTCCTTTTGCTCAATACTCATTGTGCTAGCACAACACTATCAGTTGTACAATGACCAATGACTGATCGAAGGCCACTATACAATGTCTTCCCCCTATCAAGTGAGAGGTGAGAAGCTGTGCAGCGAGAAAACCAATCCAACCACTCTGTCTGCTCCGCATCAATGATCTCAACAAAACAAAACAACAAGAAAACAACACAAGCCAAAACCAAAATGCCGTTATAGCAAAACCCTATCTTTGAGTTAGCAGCTCACTCGAGTGGATGGATCCCTGTGCACTCAAAAATGCAGTCAGGTCCATTTGGATCATAGGCTTCAACCATGTATGAACATTCAGCCTCAGATGAGGTGTCGAATATCCAGAGTAACTACAATAACCGAGAGAAAATCTACTAGAGTGACCAGCATAATGAGCCTCCGCCTTTTGTCTATGTCAAGAGGACCTTCTTTGTAATGTCCCCAATGGACATTATTTTACCCCTAAACGGATTTTAGGCAATCCCAACTTTAAATGCAACTTGTAGACAAAATACCAAACAAGTATCACGCAGATCTGAATTTATAAAGGAAATGCGACTTGGGTTAAGTGGAAAACCCACACCAATCAACCTCTAAATTTATATCATTCCACTCAAATCTAGTACCACTAATTTATAAAGCCCAAATATGTATAAAATTGCAGATTTCAGATGTAAACAAGGCTGCAATAAATTATTTAAAAACCCTGTCTGCAACATAACTTCAAAAATTCATATCTTTTGCTAGAGAAGTCCAAATGAGCTGAAACTTTGGATCTTGGGCCACAAAAATATGAAGAATAATATTCCAAAATTAGTTTTTGCAAAGAAACACAAAACCCTAATTTTTCCCTAAAAAGTAGGTCGCCCAACACATTTAGGGCATCAAATCAGCTCCAAAAATTAAGAAAACAAGCTACTTTGATTCCCAAACAAATCAACCCTGAATCAACTCCAATAATGACAAACTAGGGTGGATCTTTCACCACCGAAGAGTGCCCTACTAGCTAGGAATGGATCTCTCACCACCGAAGCTAGGGTCCCTGTGGGATCTTACTCCACAAGCTAAAGAAAATCCAAGCGTATATGCAAAAGCTACAAGCTTAAGACACAAATCAGAAAATATCAAATGGTTATGCAATATCTTCCCCTCAAGTCGACTTCTCCTTATAAAGGAAGAAGAGACCCAAAACAACCTCTACAATATCCAATTAGTTCACAAGGATTTTCCCTATGCAAGCATTTAATATTTTCCCATATTAAATGTTTTTCCCAACAACTTTTTCTCTCCTAATGCAAGTCGCATTTTTCTAGGGGAAATACATAGTAAAATGGGCATTTATCCTTTCTATGTTCCCATTCCCCTTTCTAAGGCAAGTCACCTTTTCACCTAGGATGGATAACAATTTATATTTGAGCCTTTTCCATCCTAGATTTAATAATTATTAAGTCATATAAATTATTATAAGTGCTCTATATATTTTTTCTTTTATTAATGGCACTTTATAATAATTAAATATAACTTAAGTCACCCTTATATTTTTCCTTTGGCCGTCGGGTTGACAAAATAGGCCAAAGGTCTTCAAATGGGAAGGGGATATTACATTCTTCTAGCTGGGCACTCATGAGCGTGTCGTATACCACAACAAGATAAAGCAATGTGCTTAACTCTTAAATGGTGATTTTTACCGCGAGTACGGAGGAGGATGAAGAATCACTAGACCAATCACGGGGTCGAAGAGAGTGCCTTTGTTCATGCTTGTGTTTATGACATGCGTGTGTTTCAGTGCAGAACCCGAAGAATGCTCTAGAGAGTGTATAGGAGAGTGCTTCAAGAATGTTTTCGAAAAGGCCTTTGCTTTCTCGTGTTTTTTTGTTGTAATTCCCTACTTATGTAAAGTACATATTTTGTAGGCCTACTATTCTTTTTGGCAAATTGTCACTCATGTTGCATGAGTAGCTCACAAATAGAATCAAATGTTGCATTATTAAGCTTGTCGTTGAGTTGCAACATTTCTACAAAATTTGTGTAGCTCGAGCTAAGACCATTTAGAATGATGGAGATGGGCATATCATCATCAATCTTCCCACCAATGGTACAATATTCTTGTTTCAAATTTTTAAACCCTGAGATGTATTCTGAGACATCTTCATCGTTGAGTTTTGTATTCAACAACTATATTAAGAGGTTGATTTTCTTATAAGCAGGTTGTTTGTCATACAAGTCTTTCAAAGTTTTCCAAGCCTTCCAAGCATCAGTTTTAATGGCCTCAATGTGTATAATCACTTGTGCAAAACAAGAAGACTTTAATAGGTGCAAGTGCATGCATGCTCATCATGTCTTTAAAATTCCAGCAATTTATTGGCTTCAATAGGCGGTGTAGGTTGTTTTTCAGCTAGTTCCCATATGTCATTGAAGACTTAGGGTATTTTCTCGTATCCATGCTCCATTCCTTGCAGTTTTTAGGAGCCAATCTCCCCACTCTAATGTTAGACTTACAATTTTGGGCATAATGTCACAGAAAAGAGATAACAAATCGACAAAAGAATAGCAAGTATACTATTGGGGCTTTGCCTTTACCCTCACGTAGAACCTAATTACAATGCAATTTCTTGGATCTTGGGACCTGTCGGTCTTTATATATCATTATACCCTTATATCGCCATTAGACATAATACACGCAACTTAAAAATATACTCAAAAGATTCCATAGGCAATTTTGGCCAAAAACAACCTTTAGGGATTTGATCCTTAGTGGGCCATTTGGTCTTTTGTCAGACAAATAGAGGGTCTTAGTTATAGTCAGTGGATAAATTTAATGGCTAAATGGACATGATTGGCCCCTTTAGTTGGTCAAAACCTGGTCATTTTATAAAGCTGGACTGCACGGAAACGCCCTGTAGGTCCCCACATTGCACCTGGAAACGTACCAGGTACTGGTACGGGGCTGGGTACGCTGTGGGTACGTCCGGAAACGTACCCACAGGCATAGGGTACGGTTCGGGTACGGTTTTACCATACCCAAACCGTACCCTGTGCCTGTGGGTACGTTTCCGGACGTACCCGCTTTTAAAAAGTTCTTTGGTTGTCAGCGTAAAATGATATAACATTGTAGACTGTGGTTGTCAGCGTAAAATGTGTGAAAAAGGATTCCACCGCATTTGCTCCATCATGGCAACTACTTAGGTTTAACGTGCTCATTTATTCCCACCAATGAAAAAGTCGTTGCTTTTAAATTTCAAAATGGAATCGAATCTCTGCAGAAAACGTGTCCCATGAGTGCAGCGTTGAAAATTTTGATACGGTTCAATTCAATAATTCACTCCTACCTTTAATGCCCACTATTTGGAAAAATCAGAGCGATCTCCCTGCTCCCTCACATGTTGCTTCCAAGTTTTCCATGAAATGTTCTTATTTAAGTTTTTTAAATAGGATGAATTGTTCTCTCAAGAGAGTAAAAGATGAAAAGGATAATTTTGCGTGGCCTATTAAAAAATGTTTGTGAAGGATTATGATAAATATATGTTTAATCTTTGATGTTTCCTATAAGTAGCTTTTGAAGACAAGTTTTGTTTTTGTAAAAGGATAGTTCGTTATAGAATAACATCTAAAACAAACGTAAATAAATTTAGACTCTATTAATGATTTTAAGTTGTATGACTCTATGAGTATTAAATTTCAATAAGTATGCAAATGCTTCTTTAAATTTATAATTTACATACATACATACATACGTACGTATATATATATATATATATATATATATATATAACGTACCCAAAAGCGTACTGTACCCAAGATTTTTAAAAATTTGCCGTATCAGCGTACCATACCCGTGCAGTCTAGTTATAAAGTTGAACCGTCATGACTGACAAGCAATATTAAAATTATTAATTGATATTAGAGTTGCTAATTGCTGATATATTTATTGATAATTGTTGTATAAAATAGAAATCAGGACAATTGATGTTTGTGCAGAAATAGGAGAGAGGCATTTGTACGGACGTGAGAAGTAATGTCCCTTAAAAAAATGTCTGCAAAATTGTCAACTTTTTTATTTATTGATAAACTGTATGGGTTTGTACAGACAGCAAAAAGAAGCATGAGATGAAATTTTGCAGAGGCGTTAGATCTGTGTTTTGAAAATAACTGGTTATTTCCTTGTCAAAGACGTTACTGTACGCCATAGTTTGTTTGATAATGCAACAAAATAAAATGCACGGATGTGAAAGGCGTTTCCACTGAAGAGGAAAGTGGCATATCAGTGGTACGTAGGATTATCAGAACGGTGGTTTTATCTAAAGAAGGGCGTTAAGCACTTTATCCAAAGAAATGTATTCTGAAATCTGCTGCACTTGTTTGAAGAAGTGTACAGATCTGTACAAACAAGATGCTGATGGCTTTGTTGCTGGGAAGGATAAAGAAACAACTAGAAGGAGGCGTGATCTGCACAAAAAGCATTTTAATGCAGAATGTATGGATTTTATGCCCGCTGCTGCCTTCTTGCTGTCCAAAATAATATTATTCTTCCTATTTGTGTCTTGTCAAGTTTGTTGTGTGGGCCTTGCTCGTATATACAATTGCTGGGGATACAAGCGTTGAAAAATTAACTGACAGGTGAAGATTTGTTTGTTGCCACCATACTGCCAAACATGCATTAAACCCTTTTTCTTTCTTTTTTCAAGTCTGGAAAAAGTTTACAAAGGCTTATAACTCATATTTAAAAGATTGGTTTTATATTTCAAGTAGTCACATAGACCAAATGATAAAGAAAGAAGATTGTGTGAAGGCGTTGTAAACATAGAGGTCACAAGTTCAACTCCTGACCTCTTATATTACTCCAAGTGCAAAAAAAAAAAAATTAAAGATAGTAACATACTACCATGCAAATGTAAATTAAAAGCGAAGTTTTGGACATTGTACTTCAAGTAATTGCATAGCAGAAGTGCTGGTGGTATTTTGCTAACGCGCTTCAAATCTAGAGAGATCATAGGTTCCAATCCCAATTCTTTTTACTTCATCATATAATTTTGTAGATCATTGTAAAATCAAGGATCTACTTGAGGGTAAAGTCAAAACTCCAGTACAATACTTCTTTGTGTGGTTTATTTTTTCCTTTCAGTGTCAAGATGGCTGAAGTGGTTAATCCTCTCTCAGAAGCAAGAAATCTAACCCCAAAGAACTATAAAAAGAGGAATGTGAATATGGAAAACACTTTTGTCTTCAATGACCTTTGGGATTTGGTGGAAAAACAACCTACACTTCCTATTGATTTTGCTAATTTGCTTGAGCTTCAAAAATGAGATAAGAAAGCTCTAGCACATTACGGTCTTCTTGCTCTCCCAAGTTATTGTTCACATAGAGGCTCTTGGATCAAAAGCTTGGAAGACACTCAACGACTTATATGATGAACAACCTACATTTAAGAAAAATGGTTTTTTGATGCAACTACTTAACACAAAGCTCAATAGTGATGAAGATGTTTCAAAATACATCTCCAAGTTACAGAATGTGAAACAAGAATACAATTCAGTGGGAGGAAAAATTGATGATGACATAATGATTTCTATAGTTTTGATTCTTTTGAATAGACTTAATTCCATCTACATAAACTTCTTGAAAATGTTGCAACTTAGTGACAAAATTTACAAGGCGAGATTTGATTCAATTTGTGTATTGCTCACACAGCATGAGCACCAATTTGCAAAGAAAAAAATTCTAAGCCAATAGAAGATGTTTATTTTATAAAAGTAAAATAAACTCAAAGTGGAGAAGAAACACATGAAAAAACAATTCCCACAAAAATCAAAACATGAGCATTCTTCTTGACGTCTTTACTGGACAAGCGAAACGCCTTCGTACAAAAAAACTAGTAGCAACAGATCTTCTCGCAAAACCAAGAAAAAGGTGCAATGTTATGAATGTGATTGTTTAGGACACTATGCTACTGAATGCCTTCTAGGAAGAAGTCACCCAAACACAAAAAGTTCAATGAATATTATGTTGTTGAGTCTAATGGAGATTTTTGACCAAGACTCATCCTATTCTGATCGAGAAGCATCATGTTTTGCAGAAGCTTTTGGTCCAGAGGTCAGTCACTGTCTTTTGAGAGCTTTGCAAAGACCCATCTTGAGTTCGCTACAAGCTCGAGGATAGGTATGATGATTTAGTGGAAGTTTTGCTTTTGGTTTTGTTCCAATTTTGCTGAATGATAGTTCTCAGTTGCTTTTCTTTGAGATTTTCAAGATGTGGAGCACGTTGACAATATTGAGCTGCATAGACTTCTCATCTCTCATTTGATGGAGGGAAGGTGTTGAGATCGGTCTTTGAGATGGTGTTACCAATAATGCTTCAGGCAGTGGGATTAATTAGGAACTTTTTGTACAAGGTTGACAGTGGTCAGGGTAGTTGAAGCATGCCATAGGTGTTTCATACTTCATGTATGGGTTCTGAGGATGCAATATTGGGCATCGTGGTTTGAGCATGTTTTATACTACGGGTACAATTATAGAGATCAAAGAACAATGGTGTGTGCTGCACACTTGTCATAATGTTCGTGTCAAGTAATTTCAGGAGACTGTGGGATTGCATAAGGCAATAGGCTCAAGAGGTCAAGTGACTTCATCAAAGGCAACGATGTTTGCTCCAACACAAATATTTTGTCCCCTTCGGATCAAGGGGATTTTGTTAGGTTTAATCCAAAATTTGCATTAGATTGTAATTAATAGATGTAAACACAATCCATATTTTAAAATAAATAAATTGCGGTCTAAAGGTGGTTACTAAATTGTGGTCCAAGCATTAAAGGCGGCCAGCACCTAACTAGAGATTTATGAAGCCAAAAATCTTGACAGTTTACAAGATAAAAAAATTGGAAAGAGACTACGAACTAAAAAAATTATACAGATTACAAAAATAATTTAAATTATAGTTAAAAGAACATACCCTAATGCTCTTCCAAAAGGAGTTTCGGGCACTCTTCGCTCCCGGAGCCTCCGCTTTTTCACAGGCACCACAACGGCGGCCTTCCTGTCCCCAGCATTTGCCACGTCACCCTCTCTTCTCAAATCCTTAGAACTCTCTGCACTCCCTGCCACAGAATTCGCTAAATTTGACCCAGAATCCACCAAATTTGCCCCTGAATCCACCAAATTCGCGCCAGAATCCGGTAAATTTGTTCCTGAATCCGCCAAATTTGTTCCTGAATCCGCCAAAATTGTCCCAGAATGCGCCAAATTTGTACTTGAATCCGTCGAATTTACCCCTGAATCCGTTAAAATTTTCACCTGTCCCAAAGAGTTTGCCCTAACCTCTCCACAATGTTCCGCGCTACCAGAAATTTCTTCTGAGGCCCACAAATTTTTCGGTACGGAAGAAATCTTCTGTTCAAAATCCGACCTCTTTTCTGGCGGTGTATTTTCAGAGGCGGCAGTGAAATAAACAACACTATTTTTGTGCTTCTTTGCGGGTCTTGAAAATTCACGTATTCTTCCTCGCGTTAGCCCGGTGAGATCTGTAGCGGTGTTTACGAGGGTTTTCAAAGAGAGAGAAATGAAGCTCCCAATGTGACCGTTCTGTAGGGATTTTATCGCCGGGGAGGAGAATGCAGCTTCCTTTGCTATTAAGGAAGCGCCATCGATTATTCTTTGAATGTCGCGGGATCGAGCCATGCTAAATCCTGCGGAAAATGCAGAATGGCAGATTTTTATGCATGTATATATATTGATTTTGACGGGAAGGTTTTTAGAGTTTGTATTACAATTGACTTCTGCAAAACAAAAACGGGCGCCACGAATTAACGTTTTGAAAACTTAGGTAGGTAGGTATAGCTATATATTTTTCAATTGAGTTTTAAGTCAAATTCGTTGCTCTGAACTTAAGGAAGGCTCTATATAGTCTTCACCAAATCAAAAAATATTTTAAAAAAAAAAAAGAAAGGCTCTAAATAGTCTTCACCAAATCAAAAAAATATTATAAAAGAAAAAGAAAGGCTCTATATAGTCTTCACCAAATCAAAAAAATATAAGTTGCTTTTGCATTTTGAAAGTAAAATGAAATATGTTTTTATTTTTTAAGGTTGATTTATGGTTTTGAGAAATTATTAAATCAATTTTTTAAAATAAAGTTATTTTTCGGGTTGAAATGCATTTTCTTAGTGATATGAAAGTATTTTTCGAGATTTTTTTGTCTCCAATGAAAATCTAACATTTATAATATTCTTAAGTTTTAACTATACACTTTGATTAAAACTTATTTGTTTGCATTTACTTCCATTTAATACTCGTCAAATTAAATACATGTTTAAATATGTCCTTTCGAGTGTTAAATACTTGTCGATCATGTCATTATGGATCACTAATGTGCATTGAGGCAATGAGACACATAATAATAAAACAAGGTATCATTATTCAAGTAAAGATGGGAAGAAGTACAAGAAAATATAATTGATAATAAATTATAATTATTATCTTAATTTTGTCTTATTTACTTGAGATCTAAAATCCTATGAGCAAGAAATGTAACAAAATGTAATTTTAGATGGAAAAAGTACACTTTCTTAGGAAATTCACCATGTCGCTTTACTTTTTCTTTTCTAATTCCCCATGTCATTACAAGTCAACGATTGAGTTTGATATTGATTGTTGTTGTGTCATTGTCTAAATCCCAAATGCATATAATGTCAAAAGGTTTATTAGAAGTGGAACTTCTTGATCCATCATCAAATAATGTTTTCTGTTTTCGCAATCTTTGGTGTGCTTCCAATTGACAAGTTTTTGGACATAGTTTCATGAACTATTGAAATTTTCTCTCTCATCCCAACTTGTTTTAGATTCCAACATAAAAACTACCATTTGTTTGTGTATATACACCTTCCCCATGTTCAAACCCATCCATCCATTGTCCCTCATACTTATTCCCTTTAAATGTCAATGTCCCAAGCCCATAAATAATACCTCTTTCATTCCATTTCATATTCATTCTCATTTCCCCAAATATAACTTCCTTTCATGCATGGGATAAATAGTGTCCATCGTAGAAAACTCCATTTATATTGAGTTTCTCACCATACCCAAATTTCTCATTCATCACCAATCACCCTTGTAAGTGGAACAATCCTCACCAGTGTAAGTGGCAATCATATCCATGAAACGAGAATGGAAATCTCCTTCATTAGTTGTCCCCTAATACCAAGAAAATTTACCTTTACATGTGTTCTTATGTCGCTCACCTTTATATATGCACCCATCTACTCTTAAGTAATTACCAACCCCATTTGGTAAAGTTTGAATGAAAGTTTCCCAATAAAAATGTGCACTACGGTAAACTCTCACCCCATCCCCTACAATTCCATTAAATTATTGTTTGTTTGTGTCATCACTATCATGCTAACGTGTACAAATGGACAAAACATACATAGTACTTTGTCACTTCATGTTTTGGTTATTGTATGTAAAACATAAACATCAATTTCCCATGTAGTTATGTTAGCCCAACATAACTATTAGTTTACATAAGGCCAAAGGTTCTAGTCTCTTCAATTTTCAACCATTACACATTACGTAATATACTCAGGCCTAAAATCATTCTCGAGACCTATTCCAATGCAATAATATTTCTACTACAAAATATTATATTTCACAACCTCAAGCTTAGTCCTTTCACGTTGATATTGTCCAACCTACACACAAAATGAACTCCAAATAAACACTCACAAAAGGTGTTGAATCAAGAAAAAATGAAAATGGACCTAATACTTTAAAAATACCTTTGTGACTCAAAGGTCTGTGCATTGATTGTGAACATATCAAACGACATAAGCTTAAGGGATCATCACGAGAATATTATTAGTTAATGATACCTTTGACGATTAGAGATTCATCTTCATATAATCTAAGTATGCATCATCACATGTAAAGTCAAAATGGAAAAACAAAGTAAAAAGGGACCCTCATCCTTATCACCTATTTAGTAGTACTCGTTATTATTGATTTGGGGCCTGAAGGAGGCTCAATGGACACGAGTACTTTATATGATAATCAAATGTTGTAACGAATCTGTACACCAAAACCTCGAGGCATTAGTGAAATCCACACATGAGGATCATAACATCCCATCACGCTTTTGTAGAGCCCAACTCGGGTTGGGTTTGCACCCGCACTCCCATACGTACGAGCCCCGCTTCACCGACGTTTAGGCGCCCACGAGGCCCCGGCTACACAATGTAACCAACCGAGTGGGATTCGAACACGGTGGTCGCTCTGATACCAAATGTAATGAACCGTTACACCAAAACCTTGAGGCGTTAGTGAAATCCACACATGAGGATCATAACAAATGTTTCATGTGGAGAACATGTACTATGAATGATAGAGGTCAAGGATATATTAGGGTTTCTATACAACAAAGAAGGAACAAATAAGACAATCGACACCAAATGTAAAATTGTAATACAAAGTTATATTATGCAAAGTCATTTACAAGATTCGAGAGGTCAAATGTAGGGTATATATGCACTCTTTACTCTCTTATTACTATTTCACTTACTATTAAGAATAAAAGAATGCCTTAATATCCAAGAAATAAGAAGTATTGACTAAATTGTTATAACCACTTCATAACTAATAAATCATCCATCTTCAGTTAGCAGTACTGGAGAGTTGTGTGGTATGATTTTGACACCATCGAGTTATGAAACTAAGTGGTATTATAGAGGATTTGGGTTCTCGTGGTATGGAAAAATTTTCTTGGTATGATGTTAAAGCCATTAGTGAAGTCAAATCATAACGTGAAGCGATGTCATGGTGTTGCAAATTATTTGAGATCTCAGGTCCTCCTAGACTAATGTTTCCTCCTTAAAGAGCAATTGTCCATATTGTGTGCAATTTCATAAGAAGACGTGAAAAGATATTAACAACTCGAGCTTCTATGAGCTATTTTCCTTGAGAAGGTGATTGACTTTCTTTGATGATTTGGAGAGAGGATCTCTTGTTGTCTTATTTATTTGACCCTAATGTTGATGACTTGATCTCGAATTTGTTGGTGTATTTTAGTCATGATTAATTTGTGATTGTTGAAAACTTTTTATGATGTATAAGGCTTCCATTAAATGTAGAAAGCATTGGTGTTGTAGTTTCACATTAAAGATTAGATGTGACCTTTAAGGTAAGAGGAAAGATCAATCTCAAAAGTGTTGACCTAATTTTCACGAGGAATATTCATAAATGTGGAAAATTAGGTCAAGGAATATTTAGGAAATGTTCGAAGAGGTGTGGGGATGGGCCAAGGGACAAAAATGGGTATATATGAAGAGGTGATCCACCACCACCATTATGATTGATTTATCCCCAAATATTGGAAAGCCCTCAATTAAATCCATTGAAATATTGTACAAATCCTTATAACTATGGGTAGTGGTTGTAGTGATATTGCGGTTGCAACTATTTATCCCTTATGAAGTGTTAAATAAATTGGAAAATGGCTAAGTTCTAGCCATGCACGAAAGTTGGGAGCCACGCGTAAGGGGTACACGAAGGGGTGCGTGCATACAGAAGGATCAGCGTGTGAAGGTTCACACATAAGCGAAAGAATTCGTGGACTTAGATGATTTTCCAAGGACATGGCTAGAAATTAAAAATAGGGTTGGAGTAACCTCCAAGTAAGGTATAAAAATAGACAAAAGCAAGATGGCTTGGGGCGCACACAAAAGAGCTATAATTGGGAAAGATACATACGAGAGAAAGAAAATATCATTCACAGATCAAGCTAATAATAAGATCAAAGAATGTTGTATATTTAGGTTGATCTATTATTAGCATGGAGAGTAAAAAGCATGCAAGCTATTTCGTACGCACACCTAAGGCAGGGTCGTAGCTGCCCAGAGAAATCTATAGGGCCTCCTCGATCTATCGCCATATATAGATCAGATAGAAAGGGACCCTCCCAGATAAGAGATCTATAGGTAGGCTGCCCCTATCTATATAGATATGGCCCCCTATCTATATATGGGGGGGCGTTCACTACGCTTCACCCCTCGATTTCCGCATATATACCTATCTGGTCGAGTGGTTCACCCATCTCCCACCTCCCACCTCTATTACTATCAGGGTAGGGTAGGGTAGGGTAGGGGAGAGTGCATGTAGGTGGTGAAGGGAAAGTCCCCAACATATAACTATAGGATGTATGCTCTTGTTTTATGGTGATCAGTAGACACAAAATTATGCACTTTAGATATTATTTAGCTTGGTCTTATACTACTATTTAAAAGGTTCTCAAGTGAATAAAGTACTAATTAATCCCACCTTTTGGCCATCCTTTTCTTATATTTTATTTCGTCATTCCCAGTATTTTTCTATACTTATCCACTTGTTTCACAATTGCCCCGTCATTCTAGCCCAAAATCACGGTGTCTTGGGCGCCTGTCCCACCGTGGGCACCCATGTCTATGTTTCTCTTTTCCCTTCTTTTCAAGGCCTTTCTATTTGTTTTTCATCCTTATCCTTTTCCCATTCGGCCTTTTCGGGATTAATTATGAAATTAAGCTTGAGAGCCCTATAAATATAAAGTTATAAGACCATAATGAGGGTCCTAACGATCACATACTACTATCACTCCATCTAGAGTTGCATCCATTACATCACTTGCATCCACATAGTGCCATGCATCAAGGCTAGGAGATCTATATCACACACACTACATAGGGGAGGGATTATATTCTATTTCATGCACACATGCTATTTACATTTTCTATAGTTATTATTGCTTGCTACTTCACAAAGTGTGACTAACACAAGAGCACCTAGGGCACAACATACACACACTCACTAGAACTACATCCGAGGTTTGAAATGTAGTGCAATGCTCAAGTGATAAGACCACTAGTTTGGTGGTTAAGGTCAGTCCAACCCATTCATTTTGCATCTTTATTTTTCTTAGGGTTTGATACTTCTCTTCTTATTGTAGGTCATTATTCACCACATACGGCGCAATCTAGTGAATCCAGTGCGACAGACAGATAGAGTATCCTAATCAACTTGCGCCCATACCAAACTCGAGATCCTGAGCATGTACAAATATCGTGGCGGCTAATATATATACTCGGGGTGCCACCTGGCGCCCCGTACCTTCCTAGTGCCCCAATCAATTCAAATCTTGTCTTTATAGGGTTTCTAAGTGACTGTTGCACTTCCAAATTCTCGCTTCTAGACCTACGGCACAGCCTCTGCGAATTAGCTAAGTTATTTCCCTTCCTCCTCTTGCATATTTGAGTTTTATTTCACTTAGAATAATTAATTGCAATTATTACATACTGCTTTCATTTATTTATACAATGTTTTAGTCCTCCTAATTAGATTAACATTAATACCCTATACTCATTAGTCTAGGAGCCTTTCTATATTTTTGTTAATCAATGACCGATGAGATCTAGGGTTGTGAAGAATTAATCCTTAGGGTTCGATTATACAACTAGTTTCTGGATGTATTAATGTGAACAACTATGATGTAATCAATCAATTTTATGCAATGAATTGATGATTGACTATGAATAATTATGTATGGGTTGCGAAGGTAATTGTGTACGAGTTTGGAGTTATGGGAATTCGATCTTTATAGTTGTTCTTTAGGTTGATTGAGTTCCTTATTATATGTGTTGCCATCTCTTTATGCCATGATATTTCTCTATCCATTAATGGTTGTTTCTAGCTATGAATGATTATGAATATGTTGAACATACATACTAACATCTTGTAAGCAAAGCAAAAGAGGGACTGTGGCCATGCGCACTTCGGGTGAGATTCCAATTTTTTTGGATGATATACCACCGTGCATAGCTTTGGTTGGGTAATAAAAGACTACATTTTGGTTCCATTTTCGGGACCTCTTTTGATCTATCTATCACGATGTTGCATGCAAATGGTGTTTCATTCTTTGGAGAATATTGAGAATCGATTTATGACGACCAAGACACTTTTCAACGAGAGATACAACATTGACCTGAATTTAATGTGTGAAAGTGGGTAGAAGATAATCTATATGATTGCTTGTATGAGACATTCTTCATCTTCTTCCCAATAGAGTTATACCAGTGGTTGGTAGCTTACGCAGAAAATTGAAGGTGTTCGGCCAAGAAAACAAGTTTGGACACGGAGGACTACTAAACACTCTCTTATTTGGATGGATGGACTAGAGTTGTGGATCATTGGTGGGAAGGTGTTTTGCATGCATTATACTTTGGAGTACACAATTTGACATATTTTTACCCTAAGGAAGCAAAATGTTGGTTCTCTTGTGTGAGCTTAGAGGGTCGTATTTATGTGCATACACCCTTAGCTATCAAGATCCTAATGGTGAATTGGGAATGGAAAGATTACCTATGGTGAGCTAAAACCCCACCACGCGCAGGGGCAGGAGAAGTTTGGGAAGGATGGCGTGGCCCTATAGAAGAAGAAAGATAGAGATGAGAGATGACTCAAGTATAATGAGGCATGACAGAGGGTAGTTGATGAGGTATTGAGATCAAGAAGAATGATGACTGGTGGAAGTGATGAGAGCCCTGTAGAAGATGAGGAGTCACAATATCATGTCCTCCAACATTGGGAAAGCACATTAGAGAGACCCTTTTAGCCTCTGATGAGAGTGTGTCTAAGGAGAGAATGAGAACCGTGGGCATGCATCTGACCCAGCCTAACATTCTAGCCCTTACGTAAGGTGTTCTAGATCCAGAGGTAATTGTTGAAGAGCATCATAGTGAAGGAGTAAGTAAGGATCTCCATGTTGGGAAGGAGATACAAGTAGACATATTTTAGTTTCATTAGAAAGCGCATAGATTAAAACGGACATGCACATGGTAACGTACATAATAGCGCCAATGTTTTGAAGTACTTTTAGGAGGTATTTTTACAGTCACGTCATCAAGACAAAGTGTTGGCACACGCAGACCATTGGAAGAAATCTTATAGGTGTTGTTATAGCACAAATCGTTGGTGTCTAGTTCAACTCAACAAATGGGACACAAGGAAGTTCATCTACTTGACCACAAGGTCAGGAGGGAGGATCTCAGGAGCTCGCTCAGTCAGCCACCACATGGAGGAAATCTTGGTGGAGGTTCAGGTTTAGGATCTTGGTCCCATCCCCAGGATAAGACCTATCCAAAACAAGGGCCACACCTATCAACAACAACTAAAACCAATAAATGACACCCTCAAGTTTTTTTGAGATGTCTCTTCACTTTCCAAGAGTATAGAGGTGTGGAGGATGTTGCTGAGCATGTGCATAAGTGTGAATTATTATGGAGAGATAAGGGCATAACAACTTCTAATAGAAAGGAAAGTTAATTTTCCACCACACTTCAAGGGTGCACACATAGTTGGTATAGAAAGTATGATCCACACAAATCATGTGGTGGATTATGATGTGTTGTGCACTACCTTCTTTTTGGCTAATTTCACATTCCTGAGTTTGAGCAATAGAGTATTAATGTACTTAAGGACATCAAGTAGGGCTTATTTAAAAGTGTGAGGGAGTATGATGTGTAGTTTAAAACTCTCTTTGTCCAAGCTATCTTATGATATTCATTAGAGCCAACATGCATAGTGGTTCGTTGGAGGCTTGTTGACTCCATTTTGAAGGGCCTTATCACATAAAACATTTACTAATCCATGTGAGGCCTTAGAAGTAGCTTTTACATGTTGAATCAGTTGGGAGTGTAGATACTAGAGTGAGTCCTTTTCTTGAGGCACAAATAAATAGCAGTTATGGCTAAACAATTGGAGAATCTTTCTACCAATTCAAGCACATGAGATGTGTAGTGGGTTATGGTGCATCGATTGTGATGTGGAAGGGCATACTAAGGATAGTTGTCCATGCATAGAATGTGTGCACACATTTTACATCTTGTGATATTTTCCACAAGAATCATGATGTCTAGAATTTCCCCCTCTTGCAATGCGCGATAATATGAAAAATGTCTCTATGTATTACAATATTTGTGATGCACATACCCATGATACAAATTGATTTTCGTTTGATAGACCATATTCATGAGGCATGTGAGACTAGATTACGATAGACCATTATAGTAAGTAGTTCTCAGGCATTGGAATCCTAACCTAATGAAGGGCACAATAATGGAGATGGTGGGTTTTGAGGTGGATATAAGAGCAGAGGATGGGGTGGTAGAGGAAGATTCACATGTGGGAATTGTTATACTTGTGGGTCCCTATATCATTACCAGTGTGATTGTCTGAAGAATCAGGTATGCACGTACTGTGGAAAGGCACATAAGGTTGAAGATTGCCCTGACCTTTATGAACATATGTGTAAGAACAAAAAGAAGGATAAAGGTGCAGGGATGATTAAGGTACAACGCATGAAGAATGAGCAGTGGGAACCTAAGAAGACATATGATTTAGAGCTCTAACATGTGTTAGTCATTACATGCGTATAAAGCAACACATGTGCATGCGAGAGCCTCTTAAAGTAAAACCTCTCATCAAAAGAGAGGAGATTATACATGTTAAATATCCATATGTGCTCACTCGAAGGAGGAGGTCTATACAAGAGAATATGGGAGTCATCGAAGAATTTAAGGTGAGATCTATTCTTGAAGGAGCAGGCACGCGAGAGGGAACACATGAAGAACATTGAGCTTCCACAGAAAGGATGTAGATGATTTAAAGGAAGTATGTAGGATGTTGTAGGAGGAGAACATCATTCCTTTGCTTAGGAGAATGGTTGCATGAGAAGGTACCACGTGCTTTGAGTTAAACGTGATGAAGTCAGATCCTACATGCTAAATTTACCACCTCATGACCATGAGTATGACAAGGAGATTACACTAGATGCGATGATATGATGGTTGGTTGGTGAGTAATATTTTGATTGATATAGGTGCAGAGGTCAATGTTCTAACTTTGGATGCATGGAACCAGATGGGAGGCCACAATTACAACCATATTCTAATGTGTTGTATATGGAAAATAAAATAAGGGCCATGCCTATTGGTGTATTGAAGGATGCCTCCATTACTATTCAAAAGCCAAGTTTACAAGAGATTTTGAAGTATTGGAGCTTACTTGAGGTAGAAATTTTCCATCATTGCTTGGGTGTCCTTGGTGTTATGTAAACAATGTAGACTTGCGCTTCAATAAAATATATCAGTTTTGAGAACAAGGAAGAGCGCATTGTCATACCCTTGGATGATGTGAAGGTTGCACCCTACATTGATCTTGTGAGTGAAGAAGAGCTTAATAGGATTTATGTGCTTATAGTGTGCACCTAAGAATGTGGAACCATCTAAGGAAGGTATACTTCAATGGGAAGACATGCAATCTGTTAGTGACATTACTACTAGTGTTGTTTGTGACAATTGGGTGCATGACATGTATGAAATGGTTAGACATGAGGTTAAGGGAAGAGTCACCCGGATGATCAGGTCACGCATGATTAGGCATTTGGGCAAAACTCAATTACCCAAGTACATTGGGAGGAAAAACTTGACTCTTTTTTAAGTGCCATGGAAGACCACTGGAAGAATGAAGGAGATATATGGAATATGATGGTCTATATATCATTGCATGAATGGCAACATGCACTGTGGGTGGCAACACATTGAGACAACCTTTTGGGCTGACGTGAAGTAAGGATAGCCTTTTTGACAAGGTTTACTTAGGAATAATGTACCTTCTCTTATCCATGAGTATGATGGGAAGACTCCTGCTTTGGTACACATCCACAAATGTGAGAGACAATGGATGTAAGGCCATGAGGTTATACCACCATCTCTTTGGTACATAAGTTCTATTCTACTTACTGCAGGATGCACGCGGACATGGTATGTACATGCTGAGTTCAAGTAAGAGATTACAAGTTGGTACATGATATGACTAAAGGTATGGCTCACACTTTTGATTATTTTTCTAATAAGCCACCAATACATGAGGCCTTGTAGATAATGAAGTGCATCACATTGGGAGATAGCAAAAAGGCAAAGAAGAGCTCATGGTTTAGCTCTTGGGAGAACCTGGACTAAGGTGCGTGAGGATGTAGTGGAAATAGAAGAGATCGAGCTAAGGCACATATGGAAAGAAAAGGAAAAAGGAAGATGGTGTACCTCATTGATGATGAAGAAGTAGAAAACTATGATATTATCCATACAGGGTGTGTGAAGGTGATGGACTTTGCAAATGAGCAAGTGTGTGTATACCATGTTCCTATGAAAACTAAGAAGGTGAATATTGGCACTGAGGATGCACCTAAAGAGGCTATCATTGAGATTTATTGGTCAAGCAACCGAGGTAATAAAGATCATTGAACTTTGTTGTGATTTATAAGACTTATTCCCAAGAGGTTATCATGAGTTGAAGGGCATACATCCTCATTAGGAGAAATGAAGATTAAGTTGAAAGAGGGTGCATGTCCGGTTTGAAAGAGGCCTTATAGGATGAACCCAACCTGCGTGACAAGGTTAAAGAAGAAGATTGACAAAATGTTTAAATCAGAATCATTAAACTAATTGAGGAATCTGAGTGGGTTAGCCCCATGGTGATAAGTATCAAGAAATATGGTCAGATTAGGATTTGTGTGGACTATTGGGTCCTTAATGCTTCTTGTGTCATAGATCCTTTTCTACATCATTTACAAAAGAGATTCTTGAGGGAGTTGTAGGGCACAAAATTTATTCATTTCATGGATGGATTTTTAGGATATCACCAGGTGCACATTGTGTGAGGATCAAGAAAAGACCACCTTCACCACTAAATGGGGAATTTTTACATACATTGTCATGCCTTTTGGATTGAATAATGCACCAATAGTATTCTCGTGCATAGTTGTGCAAGCATTTCATGACTTCATCCATAATTTTTATAGGTTTATCTAGATGATTGGACCATTTATGGGCTAGTAAAATATCATTGTGATAATTAAGAGATCATGTTTGAAAGATGCAGATAGTTAAACATCTCTCTAAATATTAAGAAGTGTATCTTTTCCACCCCCTTTGGTACTTTACTTGGGCACATTATTTGTAAGGAATGGATTATTGGTAGACCCTATTAAGATTGCAGTGATTTTGGATTGAAGAACCTACCAATCAAAGTGAAGTGCATGATTCTTGGGGCATACTTGGTTATTATAGGAAGTTTATCAAAGGATATGAAAATATTTTTGTGCCCTTGGAAGAATTTATCAAGGCCAAAGGAAATTTTTATTGGGGTGATGGCATGCAACAATAGGCATTTGAGACCTTGAAGGAGAAGCTTACCACCACATGCACCTATCTTGCGCTTCCCTTCATGGAACAAACCTTTTCATGTACATGTTGATGCTTCTGGCATGGATATTGGTGTAGTCTTGGGTGCACCAAGAGAGGGTAATGTGGATCATCCCATATGCTTTACAAGTAGGAATTTGACACCAACAGAGAAAAACTACACAACCATAGAGTGCAGAGGCATTATCTATGATCTATGCGCTTCATAAGTTTCAACAATACTTATTGGCCACACCATTTATTTTCTATACATATCATATGGCATTGAAGTACTTGGTCAAAAACCTATTTTGCAAGGGTGCATCTGCCAATGGATACTCCTTTTTCAGGAATTTGATTTTATACATTTACAGTAGTAAATCTAGGCAAGAGTAACTTTGGGACTTGATCACTTATCAAGGATCAATTCTGGAGAGAGACACAAAGTATTGAAGACACTATGCACATGATGCATAGTTGTTCGAGTTAACCATACAACGATAGATTTATAGGACATAGTAGTATTCTTTCACACTAGGCTAACACCATATGGAATGAAAACATTGGAAAAAAGCACTTGTCATTCGAGCTATGTCATATCAACTCATTGGAAGACCAAGTATAACTATAAAAATGGGTAGAGATGAGGTCTTACACAAATGTGTTCTTGAACATGAGCATGAGCCATCATGGAAGAGACTCATGGAGGGATAACAGGAGGCCATTATGCAAGGAGATGCCACAGCACACAAGATCCTTTTAGCAGGTCTATGGTGGGAGACATTGTACAAAGATACCAAGGCTTTTGTGAAAGCATGTGATCACTTTTAGAGAATTGGAAAGCCTAGAAATATGGATGAAATGTCATTATTACCTATAGCGTGCAACCTTTTAAGAAATGGGAAATTGATTTTGTAGGACCTATTGCACCACCCACGCGTAAGACTAGGGCCACACTATATCATCACATGTATTGATTATTTGACAAGGTGGGTAGAGGTTGCCTTCAAAATATTACATGATAGAAAAAAATGAGGTTCCTTTGGAAAATATTATCAATATGTATGGATGTCCATTGAGCCTTGACAAGTGATAGAGGAACTCATTTCTTGAATGATACCATTAGGATTTTATTGTAGAGTTTATGGTGGCACACCATAAGAATACTCCTTATCACCCTCAAGCAAATGGCACTACTTGAAGCTTTCAACAAGATCTTGGGACAAACACTAACGAAGATATGTGATGTTGGAAGAAAGGATTGGGATGACAAGGTATCAATCATCTTTGGGCATATAGAACAACCTATAAACAATTAAATAAAGCCACACCCTTTTACTTGGTGTTTGGCACGAAGGTTGTACTACATGAATGGAATTTATGTTACCATCACTGCATATTGTGCATGTAGATGGATTGATGATGAACAAATTGTGGATGAGCGCATTGAAAAGTTGATGCAATTAGATGAGCGACACACCATTGTCACGTTGGATTCAGAAGACAGAAAAAAGGCATGACATAAGGCTTGGAATGACAGGCATATCAAGAACAAGTCCTTTACAATGGGAAATATGGTACTTCTGTATGACTCCAAGTTTGCATGTTACCCAAGAAAGTTGAAAGTCCATTGGTTGGGACCCTTTGTAGTGACCAAGATACTAGAATCAGGCACATGTCAATTACAAGTGTTGGATGGCACCATGTTTCCCAATTACTTTAATGGGAGTAGGTTGAAGCCCTACTATAAATAAGCTTCTTTATGTTTGTAATAAGGAAATATTTCCACTTAGATTATATTTTCCTTTCATGTTTTGTTTTTTTGTTTTAATAAGTGCATTTGCATGTAGGATCTGATTACTATAATTGAGTTGATGTGTGAGGACCATGCATACTTTTAATGTGGGGTGGAAACATGTGTGGTGTGTGCATGAAAAAAAATTAATGTGTGATATTGATACCTAGTTTAGTTGGTTAAAGAGGTGTGTATGACATTATTGAAGAAAGGTGTTTGATAAAACCATAGTATGAGTATGCATGAAGAAAAAGGAAGGTGTTACAAATTCTTAGGAAGGATGGTGCTTAATGGGAATTACTTAGATCGGAAGCCATGTGAGTAAGTTGCATAATGTAACACGAGGGAGGAAACAACATGATGGACTACTTGGTATGTGGCATAAAGGAAGATGGTATACAACATAGGGGTGCATGCAAGGATGACTACAATCTTGGAAATAGTGGCACACCATAAGGTTACAACTTTGCATGTGCGGAAGAAAATAAAAAAGTATCGTTAGGATAAAAACGGTGTTTTAAAACAAAAAGTGAGAAAAAGGTGTTTTAAATCCAAAAAGTAAGTCGATCGAGTGATTAAGTGTGAAAAACTATAAAAAGGGGAAAATCGAGTCATTTTCTACCTTGCATTCAAAGAGATTTGAGCAAATGAGAGCTAGATAAGTGACTAAGTGTGAAATTGAAGAAGAGTGAAAAAGAATCCAACTTGATAAGAAAAACTAGAGTAGAGTGCCTTAAGCTTCATTTGGTGAGCTCCTTCTATAGAAAGAAGTGGAAGTTTGATTGAAGGGTGAGGGCATGAGTGAGTGGAGTTAGGGTTTGTTGTGGGGAATTGTGAAGTAGAAATTGCATGGACTCTAGATTCATGAAGCTAGGGTTCAAAGGTAACAAGCTAGGGCACAATATTATGGCATGCAAACCCAAATAATAATTTGATGCATGGAACATGAGTTTGAGGAGAAAGAACATCTAGGGCACATGTTGCAGGTTGGAATTTGAGATGACACCTAAGAAAGCACCCACATATCACCTAAGGGTAAAGGCAAGGGTAAATGTAAAGAAAGAACCCCGAGGCGGAGGATGCACTAGAAGAGTTATTCTCGTAAATGCAATACATATAGGAGGTAATTTTAGCACAATAGTGGACCTCATAGCTCACAAAATGTAAGATCAATAAGGACAATCATAGGGCACCAGGGAATAAGGTCACCTTAAACAAGGATATGATGTGGGAGTTTCGCCACGAGGACTGCAGAGGGCCAAGTGTTGATGGATGACTCAAAGGTGAGGAAGAGTCTTGAGAAGGTAGGGGTTCTCTAATTGTTTGAGTTTCCCTTCTTTGGCAGACGCTGCATACACACTATTCCAATGGTTAATGTCTTGTGGGTGCATTAGGATTACTTTTACTTTGTGGGTTGAAGAATGAGGATCCCAACTCATTGATAAGATGAGTAATAGGGTTGCAGAGACCGGAGAAGACATGGACTTAGATATTTGAGATGATACTAAAATCGAGGAACCAGCCACCAAACTCCAGTATGACAGGGGGCTAGGGTAATAAGTGTAGAAAAGATTTCACGAACCCTGCAACAAGAGTGGTGGCTCACCTGGTAAGCTTGCAAGCTTGGCACTTGAGAGATGGGGGCGAGGAACCAGAAGATCCTCTACATTACACACAAGATGGCACACAAGGCACAATACAATATTGTGTAATACATTATAGGGGAATTATTGAGAGAAGCAAAAGTGCAAACTAAGAGGGGATAAAAGATCACATGGGGCTCTATCTTATTATTGATTGTCTTATGCGAGATTGGTGTTCTCGATGGACCAGAGGATAACATGTGGATTCGCCTAATGGAAAATAAGTCCCCCATAATACAATTTGTATACTTATCATACGAGGGTGCAATCAATAATTTATATAAGGCTAAAGTAGACAAGTGGTATAACAGATGTGCATGACCTTTGAGAATGAATGACATGTACCAAGGGAGTTGTTGGGAGAAGTAGTCCAACAGGAGAAGTTTTTAGTAACGTAACAACTTAGCCTTGTTAGATTTATGATGGCCAATGTTGAGATGGGGCATGGTGCAAACTCCCATTAGCATTCACCACCAAGTACTTTAAATGAGTATTAAACAAAATTAAAAACACGCAAATGGTTTTTGATGCGAGAGAAGGTGGACTCATACTAGCACACTTTGCGTAAAACCTATGGATACCTATCTAGGCCTACATACTTGGATACTTTGGAGCCCACCACCTTGGACTTAAGTCCTATCATGAATGTAATTCTGGACATGATTTGCGAAGTTTTTTTTTGTCAACTTACGAACAAAAGATGAAGAAAGAAGGGAAAAATTTGAGGTTTGTGATTCACACATATGCCTCAAAGAACCAAGGAAGAACGTAGTGAATATCGTAAAGAGAGGTCAAGAAGAGACCCCATTAGATGAGGAATAGGATTTTGTATTTGACCAAAGCCAAGAAAAGAAATGCGGCATAAGAGAAGGAAGGAAAATAAGGGCACAAGCTCTTCTCAACCAAATGAGGGATCCCCTTTAGTGAAAACAAGTAAGGTAAGTCCACTAGGGATAATAAGGGCTCCTAAAATATCTTAGGTTGTGTATGAAGATGAAGAATACCTTTGAGAGAGGAAGTGGTCAAGAATCGGCACGTGAGAAGTCTACGCAGGAAGTGGATAAGGAATGGTCGATTGACTTGGAGCCAATCCCAGAGAAAGGTGAGGAGGGAAATTAACATAAAATCTTGCATACAGGAAAAGTACTTGGTTCGTGAGGAGGAGAAGCGTGATACACAAGAAGATCATGAGGAAGAACAAGGGAGAAGGTGACACCGCTTTGTCATCATGGAGGAACAGGGTGTCGGTGGTGAGATAAGCGCAAATCCTTTCACACCCAGTGAAGTAACGCACTGCAAGGCCAAGGTAATCGGAAGTGACATCCACCATAGTCACCATATATGTTATTCATCGACGATCCTATGAAGGTGTTGAGGTCCGTGTTTCAAAGCACAATGCCTAGGAGAAATTATCGGCTGGGACATGCTAGATGAGAGAGGAGGGATCTCGCACACGAATAAAATGTTTTCATGGAGCATGCATACGCATGCGAAAAGCCAAATTTTGAGATAAGTAACATGTTCTACTCCACATTGACATTGATCAAGGAGCCAAGAAAAGAGTACAATTTTTTTGACCCCACAAGGATGATTGATGGACATGTGTGTAATGCATTGAATAAGTTTACAATCGAGGTCATGCACAAAAACCTTGATAAGGGGGGCTACCATGATATTAATGGTAGAAGACAAAAAGGACAAGGAGCACAAGGTTGAGTAGTCAAGGAGGATTTGAAGGGGAGTAGAAGTAGATGAAGGAGGCCTATGACAAGTCCGGAGGGCTTGTAAAGCGCATTCCAAGTGCATGCCCCACATTGGTAGGCTAAGCCAAAATAAACTATAATGAAGAGATGGAGTATCTCGAATACTTGGTCGAGGATGCTTCTTGTCAACATCAAGAGTGGCATGGGGCCAACTGCTAAAGAGGTTGTTGAGGAGAAGAGTAGAAATAAGGAGGACATGGAGGTAAAGATAGGCAGTATGAGGCTTTAATCACCAAAGTCAAGGAAGCGAATAACAAAGCCGAGTCATCTTTTAATAAATGTGACCCCATTCTAAGTGTGCATGTTGCAAAAGAAGAGGTAGATATTAAAGCAATTCAAGCAAATACACCAAGTAATAAGCTTGAGAAAACCTAGATCATGATAGAAACATTAGCATAGAGAGAGGCCTAATAAAACCCATGAAGGAGACCCTTGAATTTAGAATCAAGCAAATCCAACTCTAGTTCACCGGACAAATGGATGTTGTGGAGGGATTTACCGTAGAGTTGGATGTGTTTATCAAAGAAATTATGGAGAAAGTGGATGAGCGACACTGGTCGATTTCGTATTATAGATGCGAGAGCTAGGGAAGGCCATAGAGGAACTTATAGAGTGGAAAAGTTAGAAAATGCATTGAACAATGAGTTCCCGAGCTCCTCCAATTTGAGTATGAATCTCTAGATTTCCATGCCCAAGTTCGAGGTTCTTTATTATTTAATTCATGGTGATGTGCCCTTATTCTTTATTCTTCAATATTCTTTGATTCATTCATTCTTTGGAGAGATAAGTATGATGAAACATTACCAAGGATGGGAAATGACTTTAGTGTGGGGTGATGTTGAGAAGGGGAAAATGGATACGTACTAGCCATGCAAAAATTTAAGAGCCACACACAAAGGGTGCATGTATATAGGAAGGATCAACACATGAAGGTTCAGCCATAAACAAACAAAATTTGGGACTTATCAAATTTTAATAGGTCTACTTTACAACACTTAGCAGATCAAACATATTTTTGATCTACAAAGTGTTGTAAAGTAGACCCCCTTACTATTAAATAGTTTTAAAACACATTCGATGAAAAATATCCCGTTAAGGTGCAAGCCTACAACTTGATTAATACCTTTTTTAAATGGAATTATGAGTGGTTTCCAAATCGATCACTTACACCCAAACTGAAAGAAATCGATCGTAATCATCCACTTCCAAATGTGCATCCAAATATGATCAAATAACCATTTTAAATATTTCTATAAATCATTGTTAATGATTAAATTACATCCAAAATTATTAATTAAAAATCATTAATATGGAAAAACATAATGCAATAAAGAAATCATGACACCAAAATTGATAACGAGTTCGGCGATGAATGCCTACATCTTCGGGTTTGCGTAAATGACGAACCAATCCATTTTTAAATATTTTGTAAGTACAATATGAAAACTCACAAAATGAAATGAATCAATAACCTGCATGAAATATGCTCAACATACCTTCGAAGGAATCTAAACTCGATCAGTAATCTCCTCCACCTTCCTGTGGCACTTGCAAAACCAATTTCCCTATGTTCTATGTCATAAGTGGTGGAAAATAATTCAAATTGACATCATATGAACACCAAATGGAAAAATCAAAGGCTTAAGAGGATCGTATTGGAATTTTGCACATTTTTCTAGTTTACTTTGAGTCCTGAAAACGCCATCTAATGGTTCCAAAATGACCATATGCAAAAAATGTCCTTTATGGGACTTTACACAATCTCATATTATTGTATGTTCAAATACCAAACTTCCCAATTTAAAGTGTTTGCATGGGCATGGCAGAACGATTGGGGCATTTATCCTTTTGGTGGTAGGTGTGGGGTTCAAATCCCATTTTGGGTATTTGGCATCTCCACTTACCACTTTTAATCCATTATGCCACATGTTGTGACCAAGGAGAGATAAGGTGGTTTAAATAATAGTGGGTGGAATAGTTTTAAATGGCCACAAGGCTCTTTTTTTTCCATTGAAATGTGCATAGGGTTAGAAAATATATGCTATGATATAGATACTATTGGGTACGGGATCAAAGCTTAGTTGGTGACCTAGAGGGCACATGTGTCACTATCTGAGGCACTACTCATAGTTGCTAAGCAATGTGTCGTGGGGCCAATAGGTTGATTAGTGGAAAAAATGGCTCATGAATCACCGGTCTTTGATAGGCATAAAGGGTTGTTAACTAAGGGCCTAAATCTTGTTTCGGAAGGGGACCCGACCACCGTGTTATTCAAACAACTCATTTATCCAAGCAACTTGTCGAGTTACAAAGAAAGTTGGGAGACCGAGCTCACGTAGACTGATCTGGGGGATACTAATCCACTTTAACCAACAAACTTGCCAAACAGCCCACAAAGGGGATAGAGTCCCAAGAAAAACAAGGAGGACATGGCTAAAGCCACAAGTTGATCACACCGACAGGGCTATTTTAAGACCTCCCAAAACAAACCACCATAAAATGTGGGACAAAACCCATCGCATAGTGTAAATCGATGGGGCCAAGATGGAGACAACTCAACATGTGAAGCGGTCGAGTCAAGAAAAAATTGATAGGAAGCGGCTTGAGGAAAAGTGGCAACGATGATAGGGATTTGAACCCACAACCACCCATCTCCCACACAAGTTGTCTAACCACCACACCAACTAGCTACATGTTAATATTAGCATATGTGATATGGATACTAAAGCATGTTTCAGGATGATAGTAGTATATAAAGGCCCATAACCCCCATTTCGACAAGCAACGATCCTTGGAGCTTTCAAAGGCATTCAAGCCTAACTCCAAGAAGTGCTAAGAGCCTCGTGAAGTTTGTGAAGCTCGTAGAGAGAGAGCTAGGTAGAGGTTGTGGAGTAGAGTAAGCTTACATTTCTCAAGGACAGCTTTCAAGTCCATTAAGGGACTATTTTCACATTTTTTCATTTTTGAGCATCCGAACGACATTTTTAGGACTCGAGTAAAACTCGGAGATATTTTCAAAATTTTGAGACCATTCTTTTCGAGCCATTGAGTTTTCCAATTTGTGGTTGTTTAATGTTGTATTGGAGCATTTTACCACCGCTTCGATGTAGATCATAGGAAACTAATTTTGTAAGTGCCACAGGAAGGTGGAGGAGATTATTGATCAAGATCAAATTCCTTCAAGGTATATTGAGTAGATTTCTTGCAGGTTATTGATTCATTTCATTTTGTGAGTTTTCATATTGTACTTACAAAATATTTAAAAATGGATTGGTCACATTAGTGGACCCATAGGCGTTAGGAATTCATCGTCGAACTCCATTATCAATCTATTTTGCACGTGTTATAGTGTTTTAATTACTTTCATGTTATTTTGATTGGTGATTTGTGGAGTTGGTTTCCGGCATTTTGTGGTCACAATTTAAGGATGTGATTTTAAACTATTTAATAATAGGGGGCTAATACAATTTATAGACCATTCCATGAATGTACTCCTATCATGCCTTTGATGATTTAAATCATGCAATTAAAAACATCTTGCATTACTTGAATAAACATGATCTTTCTTGTTATGCTTTTATCATACTCGATGTGATGTTATGTCCACCATCTTTATTTCTTGATGGCTATCATGAGCTAAAATTTACTTCACTCTTTCTAATATTGTTTGTTCATTGGTTATGTACTGTATCACTAGCTCTTCCTCTTCTTTTTAGTATTCTTGGGCCAAAATAGGTCATATATCATATTTTATAGTCAACCACCTCCATGCACATAAACAAATAAATGGATTTATCCCAACTGTTACTATTGTAATATCTTGTTCTACCTTATTATGCGCTTTCGAGTTGATATGTCTATTTTTTGGATTTGAGTGACTTCACATGATGATTTTGACTCTTCTTCTCAGTATAAACTCTTCCATTATTTTCTTCCCCATGCAACTAATACACCTACACATTCACATCTAGAAATAATATTAGAATGAAAACCATGAGACATAGTAACCTCTTTCTTGATCTTATTCATCTTTATGGTGTTAACATAACACTTTGTAGTATCTTCCAACTTATTATCATTCACTATGGCTTCATGATGTCATTATTCAACTACTTGACTATTGTAATCTCCTTATTTTATGGCCATATCTTGCCAACTCTTAGTTCCTTCACACACTATTTCATATTTTGGTTTATCTTTCTCTACCTTATGCTCATCTCTTTGTTCAACCGCTTTTGAGTCTTGTACTTCTAAGAGCACCTTCTCTTCTTTCTCAACTATTTTACACATTATTTGCTTGGTTTTCCTCTTAAACTCTTCCTCTCCACTTAGCCATTTCCACATGTTTATCAAGCTCAATCGATTTCAAAAATATTTGAATATCTCTTTACCACGCCCTAGTTCTTGTTGAATGACCGCATTAAATTTGTCTTGAATTCCTTACTTTTTGCACTTATTTTATGTCATATTTTTGTTTTTACCTTGTCCTCTATCAACTAAACTAACTCTTCAAATACTTTTCTCATTGATTCATGATCGCACTTGTTCTTCTACCGTAATTACTTTTTTTTTACTCATCATCATCACTCTAGAATGCCCTTTAACCTCTTCATTTGATAGACCTACATTCACATAATCAAAGAAAATACTAGAATAAAAATTTTGAGGCCATATTTCCCACGAGGTTCACTTAGTAAAGTAAGGTATAACATGTTCATTCGAAGGGTACTAAACAATAACATTAATGTTACTTTTTTACCTCTAAATACTCAATTAATAATACCCCCTCCCGTTATATTATTAGAATGAAAATGCCCCTATTTTATCCATGTACCTTACTTACCCATTTTTACATTACAATTATTATTACCCCTTATTATTTGTACACCTTTTCTCTATAAAAAGAGTTTGAAGTCATTCAATACCTATTACCAATTACCTTAATATCAAGCTTTAATCATTTATCAATAGTTCTTCAAATATAATTAAGATAGTGAAATAATATCACTTGTGTTGAAAAACATACTCAATTCTAGTTTTCTACTATCTTATTATTTCTTAGTTAAGAATATCCTAATTGAGATTTCCTTATTCAAAAAGAGATTATAATTTAACTTTATGACCACACTCATTTTACAATTTCAAGGTATTTAGTTTTAAAAACTAGGTTCACATGTTTTAGTTTTATATAAAAATTAACCCTACCTCTCCTCTAGCCCACCTCTCTACCCTACCCCCAATACCTAAGTCAAAATATTAATAAATTAAACCCTTTCACCCCCTAATGTATACCGGTATATTGATTTTTTTATGAATTTTAATTACCTCAATATGAATGAACATGCTAAGATATTGCCTACATAGTAAAGCCCCCGTGATATTGCCTCTTACAACAACTATTCTCCTTCTTGTTAAACTTCTAATCTTGTGCCTTCATTTTTCTTCTTCTCCCAACATCAATCCTTCTTTTGATAACAAATATCTCTTGTCATGACATCCTCCGTGAATATTTAAGTACTCTCAACATGTTTGCTTCTTTCTTCTTCTTCGTTGTCCCGAAAATCATCCTCGAGCTTTTCTACCTCATTCTTAAGTTGCTTGCATGGAAACTTCTCTCTCTACTTGCCTCTAGTGGATATCCTTCTTCTCTTTTCTATGAGAAGATTTATAGGCCACTTAATTCTTTCCTAAAGTAAAAAAACTCCTTGGTTCTTTTCCTCTCTCCTTAGCTCCTCTACCATATTTTTCAACTTTGCATTCTCTTCTGCAATAATTATCTCTTTCCTCATCTTCTTTTGGAACTTTACCTCAATTAATCATTAATTATTTAAATTTCTCTTTTTATTTTCCCAAGAAATTTTTGATCATCTTACTTCCTCTCTTGTGTCTCACCATAGGTTCTTCCTCTACCTGGTCTATCGACACTTATTCCAAGTCTTTTTGACCTTAGAACTACTTCTCAAGCTTATATTTGCTCATTCTCACTCTTTCTTAAGTATTAATGGGATATATGTCTTCTCACATGCCAACAATTTCTTGTCAACCTCCTCCAAATCATTGTTCATTTCATTTTATTCTTCAAATTTCACTTTTCCTTTTGTTACGCTTTTATTACTTTATTCCTCCAATAATTTTTTTCACCCTTACTCTCTTTCTCAAAAAGAACCTGAAATCTTATTCCATAAGGAGATAACTAGATTTGATACCATTTTTATAAGCAATCACATAGAATTCTATCACCTTCCCTATTCTTAATAGAACATTTACCCCAAAAACAGAGTTACTAAAAACTGTTAAGAATTACTTACAGGTTAGGAATTCAAATAGATAATAAGTTGACAATACACAAGGTTCAATACCTTTGGCTTCACACCTATTGAATACACATTATATCCCTAATTTTAAGGTTCATTGTGACTCGAGTCATAGAGTTAGGGTTTCAAGATAGTTTTTTAGTATAAACATAATCACTAAACTTTGTCACATGCCTCCTTTATTTTTTTCAAGATCAAGAAAACATTATTCAAGGTCTTAAAGGACAAAATATGGGGATTAAAACACTCAAATCTCTTAGATTTGTAGACTTGTATTATGTTTTTCCAACTCCCTAAAGGATACTTGTAATGATCACAACTAGGTTTCATAGGCTTAATAGTGGCAATAAAGTTCATGAAAGGGTTAAAACAAATAATTAAAGTCAAAGGAAAAATATAGGCATTCAAGATGTTTAACTCCCGATAACTATTCCATATGAATTATATCCTTCATAAAGACATTCAAGCATGTCATGCATTCTAAAAAAGTTTATCGATTTCTTTGAATCTTTCCTTGACTTATAATTATATATTGGTGGGGTTGTTTTGGATAACCCTTTTTTACTACCTCTAGGTTGAATAATATAGTTTCAAAACTTTTAACTCTCTACTTATAGACTCATACTTATACATATTCCCACTCATCTTAATAATTTAGTCTCTGTAATTAACAATCAAGTTTTCAAATGTCCACTCTTAACATTGGCTTAAATACAATTCCTACATGATATGAGGGTTATGAATAAGTAATTTTAATGAAGTTTGGGTGTTTAACACTTGGATAAGAATCTAACATACCTCAATATGTTGATATCTGCTACTTAAATTCTTTGAGGCATACTCAAGTGCATATAAGGAAGTTTTCACAATTTAATAAGATTGAGACAATTTAGGCATATCAAGGAACATGAACTTCTATGTAAAAAATCCGACATCTAACTCAAAATCAAAGACCAAGTACACCTTGTAAATGTGAACTCCCTAACTCTTCCTTCCCATGTTCATTGACTCAATGAAACAATAAGGTATAAGGAAAATCCTTACGAATATCGAAGATTACAACATTTTATGATAATAATAAGATATCATTTTGAGTATTCATATATATAGAATTCTATTAGGCTTGTTTACTCTACAATAATCTATGACTATAGATAAAGTATACATACATACCCAAGAAAACATCCAAATGCTTTACCAATCTTCCTACAATCAAACACAATTTATATTAAGACGTAATCAGTAGATTTTTGTCCCCAATATACATAAGGACTCTTATATGAATTTTTATCAAGTACATATTTCTATTACATGTTCTTAGAACACAAACTACCCTTAAACATCTTTTCTAAAGCAAGAAATCCTAAAGATAACCTAGCCTAGGTTGTCATTAACCTAGAACATAAATTTTAAGCATCTCATCATTCAATCACAACAATA
Source organism: Taxus wallichiana var. yunnanensis (assembly GCA_018340775.1). Lineage (NCBI taxonomy): Eukaryota > Viridiplantae > Streptophyta > Pinopsida > Cupressales > Taxaceae > Taxus > Taxus wallichiana. The sequence goes on along the minus strand of CM031237.1, from coordinate 108,350,036 downwards.
AGAAGAAATTATTGATTTAAGATTTAACCTCCACCTTTGATAATTGTTTCACAATTTTATTTACATTCATTAAAAATTTACAAAACACGAATCCTTATATACCATTATCCCAATTTTTCCCCAGATAAAATTGGTCAGCCACAACCCCGCATAGAAGAAACCAGAGAAATCACATTCAAATCCTACAATCAGGAACAGAGGGACTCTACAATGGAGTGGTAGGGCCTGCAAAAGATCAAACGACCCCGTGTAAGAAGAAATTCAAGAAACGGCTCCATCGAACGAACCCATGCTTCAAATCCAACAAACAGACAGCGGGCTCTAAAATGGAATAACAGGGTCGGGGAAGGAGAATAAAGTGTCAAAGAAACTAGAATATCAAATGAGAAGGGATGATAAAGGTTCAAAGTCTTTGGGCTCTGAAATGGTTTAGAACGAGCCCCAAAAATGACTAAGTATGGAGGAGACAATGGCGCTGCCAAGTGTCCAAACAGTGCACCTCTAAAGATTGAATCCAAAAGGGCATACTCAAACAAGCGCTAGACCCCCACGTGTCCTAGACCCAAGAGAGGGAAAATTCAATAGTTAAAAGTCAAAAAGGAAGACAGGGTGGGCCTAAAAAGACTAAGTATAAAGGTGCTTTAGGGCGAAAGCAAACACGGCTCACCAACGCATCTCTAAAGGCGAGATCTAAAAGTGGAGACCAAAATGAGCACGAGATCACCATGTATTCAGGGCCCAAAAAGTAAGAGTGGCCATTGAAAAGTCCAAGAGTCTGCAGAGGCTTCCACGTGTCAACCTAACACTCCTTCAAAGGTAAAATCCTGAGTGGGTTTTCAAATGAGCGCGAACCTTCCACATGTCCCGTGCTCAAAAAGGGGACAGGTGGTCGGGGTTGAATAGTCAAAGTAGAGATAGGCCAACGGAGGGTGCCAAGTGTCAGCACAACGCTATTTCAAAAGTAAGAGTTGGGGAAGGTTTCCAAATGAGTGCCAGGCCTCCACGTGTCCCTGGTCAGATGTATGACCCCACCGAGCAAAAAGGGACTTGACCAAAACATGAGGAAACTGAGCAAGCTACGGAAGAAGCCACGTGTTAGCTTGATGCAACTCCAAAAGTAGTCCTAGACATGCGCCAGCCCTCCATGTGTCTAGTTTCAAAAAAGGGGACCCATTTTGGTATCTGTTTCCCACCATTCTGTATGGACCCGATTCAAATTTCAAATAGGCATATCTTTTGACTCAGTGCTTGAAATCTGACAAATCTGGCACCATTGGAAAGATCTCAACCTCATATATGCCATAAAGATCTAAAACTTTAATTTTGGAGGGGTTAGGTGGGGAAAAAATAAGAAACGTATTTTGCCATTAATATAGGATCTATTTGCCCCAACAACCAGATCGGATTTGATCTGATCCGCCGTTCTTCCTCCTTTGAGGCATCAAATAAGTAATTGATGTAGACATGATAGATTTGGGGTGGATTTATAGGAGGCATTGATGGCCGGTGGTTGAGCTTTGAACTAGTTTTCCCACCTCTCTCTCTCTCTTTTGTGCCTCTGTGTTGATTCTATAAAGGAAGGGTCGGGACTCATTGTAAAGGGTTGGATGTTTCTATTTTGCACCCTCCCTTCTTCTTTTGTTTACAAAAGGATTTGTGGAGATTTTCTAACCTCTCCTTCAGGTTGTAATGTAAGTTTTGCTTCTTGGCCACTGCAATATACTATATCGACTCTGAGCAATAATATATATATGTCTGTGGATGTTTCTCAACCCTTTCATGTATTTGTTGTTGTCTCCCCGATCTCTTATTGCATTTTTGGTCATCTATGCATAGTGTTTGTATTACATTTCGTGGTCTGTGTTAAATTACAAAACGAGTGTCTAACATTCCTTTGGTGCATCACCTCGTTAGCTTAGTTTATTTTCTTGCATCTCCTCGACCTTGTCTCCTTGGTAAAATAGAGTAGATTTAGAATAGACCCTCTGCAATCTATTTGTATGCACCTGAATAGAGGAATAGGAACGGCCTTAATCGAAGAGCTCTCAACTCGCAAGGTCCCACACTTTGAGAGATGCTCCATGTTGTGCAATCATACTAAGAGTCTCAACCCATATGGTTGTAGGCATTCGAAGTGCTATGATTTTACACTAATAGTTTTGCACGCCTTGGTGGGGAGCAAGAGGTCTTCATTTTTTATTGCAAGCAAGATTGATGTGCACTTGTTGCAAGTTTTAGCTTTTAAGAAGCTTTGAAACTACACATCTGGCGACTCCAAAAGGGACAGAATCCACTGGTTTCAGTAGCCCAAGCTTGCCAAGTTCATGAGAAGAATACAAACAAGGTCAAGAACTAGAGAAGAAGGATTGTTTTTCTATCTGCACTTGTCCCTAGACAGAAGGAGAAGGGGGAGAAGAGCCCAGAGGTCTCCATCTCCACCAAATAGAACCTTGTCAACACCTCCTCCTAGTAGGCCATTCTTTCAATCAAGAAAGGTTCTCAGGCCGATCAGGATGGCACAACCAAATCCTTATGTCAATTTCACTAGACATCCCACTCGCTTAATGCCCGAATTCCATCCTGGTGGCAAAGATTAAAGAGCATCCCATATTTCACTGGAGAGAACCAGACTTCTCCTGGTGACCATGTTCAAGACATTACAAATGTCTGTGCAATCCATGAGATCATTGAGATGGAAATTGTAGTCAATTTGCTAGCCTCTTCACTCAAGGGTAAAGCTTCACAATGGTTTAGAGTCTAAGCAATGAGCTCTATTCAAACTTGGGACCATCTGTGTAGAGCTCTTCATGACCAGTTTGGAGAAAAAGGGGATAACCTGTCCTTGTTGGAGCAATTGACAACAATCAAGAGAGATCCTAATGAGTAGTTGATGATTTCAAATGACATGGGACAAGATTCTAGTGGGTCAGAACACCCACAAATGAAGGTGCCTTCTTATAATTTCTTAGAGCTCTAAATTCTAATATTGCTTTAATGATTTAATCAATGGGAAGCACAACCTTACATGTAGCCTATGGCATTTCCATAAGAGCTTAAAATTTTCTAATTCAGGTTGGCAAGCTTGCTCTTAGGCCTCCCATGCCTCTATATCTAGAATTAGGAAACCCAAGCACCAAGACACCCACATTAGCTCTTATGCCTACTCCTAGGAATCAAAGTTTAGCTGAAGCCTCCACCTCATCCTCTAGTGCCTCAAAAGAGATTCAAGAAGTTATGAAACAACTACAAAACCTAGTGAATGAGTTAGTTTCTATTAAGAGGCAACAAGCTCAGAGTTTTAGGCCATATCAGCCTCAAGCTCAGTATCAGGCTAGACCCCCATATCAGCAAAATAGGCAACCAACTCAGGCTGTAAATCAAAACCAAAGCCAAGGACAACCTCAAGTTGTTAGGCCTTTCCAGTCATATGATCTAAACACAACTTCAACATCAAGGGCCTTGGTCCCAGCACAAAACAATATGGCCCAAGAATATGATTGGTGTTTCCTATGCAATCAACCACATAACCAATCAATGTGCTTCAATGGTGCACTAAACCAGGCCTTGATAGTACAAACCATTGGTGTGTCACAAGAATCTAGTCAAGAAGAAAACCAACAACAAGGAGCTTAGCAAGTGACATCTCCAAGTGAAACTATGCTTGTTAATTAGCAAGCTAAAGACTTCTATGGAATGAATCAGGCCCCTTCTCAAAGTGTAGCTTTGCCAATACATGGTCCAAGAAAAGAAATATTGGAGAGGGACAATTATCAAACTTAGGTAATCCTCAACCCTCTATTACTCCACAAGGTATTGGCACTCAAAATGTAACTCCCAATATGCAGAGTCAGATCCAAGCCACCTGCCAAACCCACTCAGGCACCGGTTGTGACAACCCATGTGTAAGAGAAAAATGTACCAGGAAAGGGGCAACAAAAGGATAGCTCATTTAATATCATTGAACAAATGAAGAAGACAAATGTGAATATTTCAATGTGGGAGTCATTAGCCATTCCAAGACAGAGATTTGTTGCAGACTACTATGGCCAATTGGTCAAGCTCAAATAGCCCCCTAGCCATGCAAAAGAAAGTGCTTACCAATGTAACTCATCTTAAGGGAAATCATGGAGGACAACAAGGTAAGCACATGAGGCCTCCTCCATTATATGTTTCATTGATCATTAGGGACAAATTGGTACATAATTGCATGATTGATTCGGGACAAGTAGTTCTATAATGCCAAAACAAATAGTTGATCAATTGGGTCTCTAATACAAAGTCATATCCAGAGGGGTAGTGCAATTGGATGGGACAACAGTGACAACTGTTGGAGTCATCAAATATTTGAGCCTCACACTTTGCATGCCCCCCAATGTGACTATATTGCAAAACATATTAGTCATAGACTTACCACCCCATTTTGCATTGTGTTTGTCAAGAGACTTCACTGCTAAGATTGGAGGATATTTGTCTGTTGATTGGTCGCACATGCTTTTTAGAACAAGGTATGGGGCTAAGGCCACAATCAGATCTAAGCCCATTGCAGATTACCATATTGAGTCTTATGTACCCAGCCCAATCAATGCAAATTGTTCAGCCTTTGATTTGGAGGACCTCCCAAGCACTTGTGAGACAGATACCAAGGTGGGGTGTATCCCAGACTTGACTCTCGACGAATGGGTGAACAAGAGACATGATTTTGACCCCTATAAAGAGATGGAGGAGTCTGAGTTAGGAGTCTACTATTTGCATGAGGAAAATCAGCCTCTCCCGACATCATTAAGCCCAGACCACAAAGATGATAATGAGGTATGGCAGTTATTCTTTGATGGCTCAAGAAGTAGGCAAGGAGTCGGAGGAGGAGATATGCTTGTCTCGCCTAAAGGTATGAAATAATACTCAACTTTCCATTTCCAATTTTCTTGTTCAAACAACACAACAAAGTATGAGGCTTTGGTCTATGGACTGCATTAGGCAAGGAAACAAGGAATCAAGAACTTGCAAGTGTTTGGTGACAGTGAACTAGTTACTAATCAGGTCCGAGGACAAAATGCTGCCAAGAACGACCTGTTAAAGAGTTACAAGAACCAGGTATGGGACCTCATTGAGGATTTTGAGGCATTCAACATTAACTCCATCCCAAGGAAGAAGAACGGAGTAGCAGACAGATTAACAACAATTGGGGCAACATTTGATGTTGTGGAGAATATTAAGAGTGATAAGCATCAGCCCCATATCAAGTTGGTTGTAAGGCCAACTATCCTAAACAACAACATAAGTTGGCAAGTCTTTGAAAGTGATCAACAAATTGTCAACTTTCTACAAGAGGAAGTTGAGTTCTCCTCCAGGAATCAAGACAGATTAGAGCAGCAGTATGGTGATCAAGTGGTGCAACTGAGAACCAAAAAACTACCAAAGGGTCTTGTCACTTTGGAATCAATTTTCAACCCAAATGACCAATTCTCAGTAAAGAGAAGGCAAATATTCAGGTAAAGGGTGAAGATTCAGAACCCATTTTTATAGAAGAAGGAAAAACATTGCAGATTGGCAGGGTAAGCACTCAACAAGAAAAATCTAAATTTTTTTAACTCTATCAAGAGTTCCCAGATGTCTTTTCCTGGACTTACAAATATTTAAGAGGTTTCAACCCAAATCTAGCACAACACACCATCGAGTTGGATCCAAGAGCTAAGCCTTTCAGACATAAGCAAAGGCCAATAAATCCCCACATTGAGCCTCTCATGAGAAAAGAATTGAACAAGATAATTAAGGCCAGTATCATCTTTCCTATCAAGCATTCAAGTTGGGTTGCTAACTTGGTACCTGTGAGAAATAAAAATGGAGAAATCAGGCTATGTGTGGACTTTCGTGATCTAAACAGAGCATCACTTAAGGATCACTACCCACTTCCATCAATGGAACAGATCTTACAAGTTGTAGTTGGTTCTAAGAGGTTCTCATTATTAGATGGGTATTCAGGCTATAACCAGATAATGGTGAAAGAAGAAGATCAATTCAAGACAACCTTCACCACCAAATGGGGTACATATGCTTATAAGAAAATGCCATTTGGACTATCAAATGTTGGAGCAACATTTTAGTGAGCTATGGACATGGCATTCAAAGGCTTAATTAATAACATAGTCCTGGTGTATCTTGATGATATCACTTTGTCTTTTCAAAGAATGTTGCAGACCATCTCTTTCACCTTAGACAGTATTTCAGAGATGTAGAAGGTTTGGGGTGTCATTAAACCCAAAAAGTGTGTGTTCCTAGCTCATGAAGGGAAATTGTTGGGGCACATTGTCTCAAGAGAGGGATTGACAATTGATCCTGAAAGGGTTGAAGCCATTCGGACACTCCCATTGCCACAACATAAAAGTCTCTCCAAAGCTTCTTGGGAGAATAAACTTTGTTCACAAGTTTATACCTGACTTTGCTACTCTTGTGAAGCCTTTAACAATGATGTTAAAGAAGATTCTTACATTTAAATGGACAACAGAAGGGAAAGAGAGTTTTGAGGCCATCAAGCTCACAATATCATAGGCTCCAACTCTTGTTAACCTAGACTTCTCAAAAGACTTCATGCTATATGCTTTTGGAGGGTCAGACACCATCTCGTGATCTTGGTCCAACCCAACAATGAAGGTTCAGAGCAACCCATAGCTTTCTTCAGTCAGAGCTTGGAGGACTACGAGGTAAAATACTCTTTCATTAAAAAATAGGTCCTTGTTGTTATTAGGAGCCTAAAGAAGTTCAGACACTTAGTCTCAAATAACAAGATTCAACTGCTAGTATCTCATGTTGGTGTCAAGGACTTCCTTTTAAATAAGGATTTGAATGAGAAGAGGGCAGGATGGATCACTCGAGTGATGGAATATGACATTGAGATCAAGGTGACCAAACTGGTTAGAGGTAAGGGATTGTGTGAACAGCTCACCTCCAAGCATCAGGCTGAGTTAGTGGGTGAAAAGGAGGCTGTCCTATTTCTATAGAATGATCAAGAATAACCAGCTAATGATGCACCTACTCCATGTTGGACCCAAGCCTTGGTGCATTACCTTCAAATAGGTTTGTGCCCTCTGGAATGGAACAAAGCAAAGATAATATACTTTAGACTACAAGCCATCCCATATGTGATTTTTTTGGTGGTGTCTTGTTTAAGAAAGATATCAATAGTGTTCTATTAAGGTGCATTGGGACATGCCAGATTGAGAGAGTGTTACATGAATTCCATGATGGAGAAGCAGGAGGTCACTTTGCCCCTTGAGTAATAACTCTCAAGATCATGAAATTTGGTTATTATTGGCCTACAATGTTTAGGGACTGCTACTTATGGGTCAAGAAGTGTAAAAAATGTGCATTCTTCATAGGAAAATAGAAGCTAGTAGCACTTCCCTTCATCTCATTTCGAGTGGTTCAAACCATTCATGTAATGGGGACTAGACTTCATTGGGGTGATTAACCCAAATTCAAGCCAAGGCCACAAGTGGATACTTATTGCAATAGACTATTTCACCAAGTGGACTGAAGCAGTGGCACTAAAAAGAAAATGAATCCAACATCTTGGATTTTTATGAAGGAATAACCACCAGGTTTGGAGTCTTTGCCACTATTATATCAAATAATGCATTGGCATTCCTTGGTACAAGGATCACTGAATGAGCAGTTAAAAATGGTGTGTATCTCAGCACCTCATCAAATTATTACCCTCAAGGTAATGGCTAAGAAAAGTCCATAAATAATAACCTATTAAGGATTATCAAAAGGAATCTTGATGAAAATCAGAGGGCTTGGCATGCAAATCTCAAATCAACTCTATAGGTGATAGGATCACATCCAAAACATCCATAGCAGCTCCCCATACAAGCTTGTATATGGAAAGGAGGTAGTATTGCCTATCTCATTGGAGTTGCCTACTTTGTAACTCATGAAACATTTAGAGCTGGCCAAGTTTGAATCCATGGCAATTAGGTATGCAGAGCTGATGGAAGTAGGGGAGGCAAGAGAGCATGCAATGCAAGTCATGGAAAAGGATCAAACATTGATAAAAAAGAGTTTTGACAAGAAGGCAAGAACGAGGACCTTTCAAGAAGGGGACTTAGTTCTAAAATGGGATGTAGATCAAGAAAAGCCAGGAAAACACTCCAAATTTGATGCCATCTGGAGTGGCCCTTACATGATCACAGAGTGCAAGAGTAGCAATGCCTTCCAGCTAGCTAAATTGGATGGTAAAGAATTACAGATCCCAGTGAATGAGATCCATCTCAAACATTGCTACTGATTGGGAAGTTTCCACCCCTATAAATATTAGCATAGGATTTTAATTTCCCTAAGTGCGTATGCATGTTGTTTTGTTGTAGTGTAGTTTTGTTTCCCTAAGTGTTGTGGCACATGTTCTTTGTTGCTCTAGGTTGTGTCGTTACACAATTCAACATGCCTCCAAGTGAACGTGCTATCCTTTTCAATATTCATGGTAGAAGACCCATAGTTTCCTGTAATAATTACAAATTTCAAAATAAAACAAATACAGAGCAACTAAAGTCATCTTTGAAATAGTCCATTCAGGGACAGATGAAAGCCCTGGGTCAAAACAATTTTCTACTCTCAGAAGCCTTGTTTCAATATTTCTTATGAAAATTGAGAGTGTAAATGGTCGGGCTCATGGATCAGAGGCAAGATCAATATCAGGCCATCATTCTTGACTCCATGCCCAATGGATGCTTTAAGGCTACTGGTCCCTTCATCTAGCAGGCATATGCCCCTGCGAGTCACCAAATTGTTATCCCAATTTTTCCCCTAGATAAAATTGGTCAGCCACGACCCCGCATAGAAGAAACCAAAGAAATCACATTCAAATCCTATAATCAGGCAACAAAGGGACTCTATAATGGAGTGGTAGGGCCTATGAAAGATCAAATGACCTCGTGCAAGAAGAAATTCAAGAAACAACTTCGTCGAATGAACCCATGCTTCAAATCCAGCAAATAGATTGCAGGCGGGCTCTAAAATGGAATAGCAGGGTCGGGAAGGAGAAGACAATGTCAAAGAAACTAGAGGCTCAAAGGAGAAGGGACGACAAAGGTTCGAAGTCTTTGGGCTCTGCAAATGGTTCAGAATGAGCCCCAAAAATGACTAAGTATGGAGGAGACAACGGATGCTACCAAGTGTCCAAACAATGCACCTCCAAAGATTGAATCCAAAAGGGCAGACTCAAACAAGCGCCAGACCCCCATGTGTCCTAGGCCCAAAGAGGGGTAGAGTCAACAGCTAAAAGTCAAAAAGGTAGACAGGGTGGGCCTAAAAAGACTAAGTATAAAGGTGCTAGCAGAAACAACCATGTGTCACCAACGCATCTCCAAAGGTAGATCCAAAAGTGGAGACCCAAATGACCCGTTCACTAGGATTTTAAAATTTGGTCCACAATTCAGTTTAGTGACTACAAATCAATTCTATGATGCTTGTCTACTTCTTATTGAAATGAGATCCTCACTTTTTCTGTAGAGTATTACTCCTTGAATGGGATTTTTGTCCTATGACCAAAATGAGGTGATTGTAATGTGCCTCCTCCTTAAGGTGTGATCACACTACTAGGTGTTGAATGAGTTTTTAAGAATAGTACACCAAGTGAATTACATCAAGTGAACTGAGATGATTGGTCATTCTTGGAAATAGGGTGCTCCATATGAAGATCATCCCCTCACCTTTCATGGCTCTAAAATCATCCTTTGATGGAATCAAATTCATGATTCTCATACACATATTTTCTCATATGTCTCTCATGGAGATAGATGATGCCTTAATACTTCACACATGATGGTCCTGGATACCTTGGTGGCATGACTATCTCATTTTAGCTTGTTCTTTGGAGAGATTTGGGTATAATGACAGTGTTAGGATATGATGATCATCAAGTCACTTCTTGAGCTCCACATTTCACCTTTGAACATGAAGAATCATTCACAATTCAATTTCTTGACCAAGATGACACCTGGGTGGAAGCATGCTCCGAGGGGATGAATCCTTGAATGAAATTTGAGGATGAGTTACATTTTCTTGACCTCCATACTTCATTAAAACACTTCAAATCAAATTTTATGATAAATGAAACTATTCTAAAAATCTAATTCTACTTGTAACTCAAAATTTGGGTCCTATTTCATTTTTAAACTAGGAGGGGCAACTACAGAGTTTTGATGTACCTCAAGAAGTATTTGAGCCTTAAATAAATATTGATTATTCTACCTTGTAGAGTATTCTAATATATTTCTAATGCATTTTTTTATCACAAATATTTCTAGAACTCTTGGAATCATCCAGAGAAGTCAACTTTCATTGTTTTAGCTTTCATTCCCTGCATTTGAAAACCCAGTCTTAAACAGATTGCTCCTGAATGAGATTTTATTTCCTAAAATTTCCTAAATTTACTTAAACATCTTCAATTGTCTCTAAAATCACCCTCATATTATTTATATTTTCTCTAAACACTTCCGGAGGGTGTTCAATTAGCTACATAATGGCCAAAATGGCCTTTTAGGCCTTCAACGAAGTAGTCTCTCATCAATACTAAATGAGTTGATCAATCACCTTAAACACTATTCCCTACACACTAAAACACACTGAATGATATTATTAGGAATTTACTTTGAGCCAAGGTAAAGGTTGAACTGATAACAAGATAGCCATAGGAAGGATGCACAATGACTGAGAAGCCTTATTTTCAATTAAGGGCTTAGTTGTCATGCTTCAAAATTTTCAATTTTCATGCTAGTTATTTTGGCAATTCTGGAGCTAATCAAGCACCCTCTATGAGAGTTTAGGAAAGATATTAAGCATCTAGAGGTGATGTTGGGGAATCCTGGAAGTGTTGGTGGTAATTTAGGAAGATTTAGGAAAGGTTTGCTCATTCAAGGACTATCTGCTTAACAACGGGTTTTCTAGGTGTAGGGAAAAAACACTCTAATGGTGAAAACTAACTTCTCCAAAAGATTCCAGGAGATCTATAAGGATTTAGGAGGAGAAAAATAGGCATTGGAAATATATGTGAATCCTCTACATGTTGGAGACATCCATTTTTATTTAAGGCTTGAAGGTTTCATGAAGAATTTTAAAATTGTGGCTGCCCCTTTTGGTTCTAGACAAAAATGGACCTAAATTTTTAGGTTAAGGCAGAATCAAGTCTTGAAAGTTGTTCCATTGATCTTAGAATGTTTTGTTCCATTGATATTATGATCTTTCCAATCATGGTTAGGAAAGTGAGTGGAATTTGAGACCAACATGAAATAACACCTCAAACTTCACTTCTAAGCTCTTCCACCACATGGAACACTTCAAGGGCATCCCTACCAACATGCTCAAGTACTCACAACCATAAGTCACATGGAGAAAACCTCATAAGAATACTTTTTCTAACTAGCTTCTTGACAATCCTAATAGGGCTTATTAGGCCATTAGGGATTAAGAAAGAAATCACCTCTTCAAATCAAACAAAGACTTCAAACACATCATGTTAGACCATATCACCTGTTATGCACTAGGTATAAAACTAGGCCTAGAATGGCTAGTTTCAACCCATGCTTCACACAAATTGATCTTTCCTTCACCATGCAGACACTCTAACAACTTTGAAATACCTTACTAAACATGTTTGACACCTTAGAGACATCAAACAACCTTTGGAGCACACCTACAATCACCTTCATGCTAGACCCATGCACTCAACCATGCATGCAAACTAAGACACCATGACATGACACCAAAACAACATATCATAACAATAAAATTGGACACTACCAATCAAACTTCAAGCTTGATTATGAATTACACCTCATATTGACTCCTTTTCCACCTTGAAACCCTTTTCCATCAATGACAACAACAAGACACAATGTCCAACAAATCCAAAAGTCCCTAAAACCTAAAGAATGACTACAGCTCTTTCCGAAAATAAACATTGATTTTAGAATTTAAATGCTAAAATATTTAGGTTGAATGCTAAAATCTTTAAAATTACCTATGTATCTGACCATATTAGATTATAAAAACTATCTCCTAAACTATGACTCATGGAGCTGTGAGACTAGTTCCATAAGGTGCAGAGTGACCCTAATTTCTTATATTTAATAAAATAAATTTAAAGTATAAGAAATAATAAATGAAAAAACTACAATGGAACATTTATTTTTGTAACTATTTGCCCCCCAAAACACATATATTGTCTAGCCTATACAAAGCGCGTGCATACGTTATAACGTACACGTTTTACCTCATACACATTTTAACACGTACATGTTTTGTTAGTTATACATCCAAACCAATATTTTAACAGGCTTGATATTGCTTTGGTTTCCCAAACTGCGCTTTGGACCTGTAACAACACAACAACCTCGTGTGTTTTTGACACAATATGCAAAAATCACCTTTCACCATGATAAATCCTACAAAAATGATTGTTATCTTTCTTAAAAATTTACCTACAATGTCAAGAAAACTATCCTCTTTCTAAATATATAATTTTTATATTTTTTTGACTATTCTAAGGTTTCCATTTATATTTATTTCAAACTATGTCTTTTATACCTCTATTTTTAGTGATTGTAAATGTTTATCTTTTGTCATGTATCTTTTTTTTTCACTTCTCCAAATTGAAAAAAATTATACAATCCCAAACTAGGACTAATTCTATACACATTAAAAAAAACTATTTTTGATATTTTTGAGGTAGTTAGGGGGCACACTTGGTTATCCATTATTTTTTAATTTTCAAAATCTTTGTACTTGAAAATCATAAAAATAAATACTCACTAAAAAAATCTAAAATAAAATTCTATCCCAAACTAGATGCTCCTACCTATCTTTCTACCAAAGGGTTTTTAAAAATACTAAATAGTGCTAAAAAAATGGTGGGGGCACGACCGACTATCTACTATGTTTTTTTGTAAAAATGGAGCACCTATTGAAATTTTAGATATTTAACCCACTTACACTTAACCATTTTAAAAACAAATTATTAGTTTAGAAAGTAGACTTGAAATGCTACAATTCATGTTCTTATAACATCTTCAAATTTTGAGTGTAACTATCTCAAATAAATCATACAAGTTGAAGTTTTTTATTTTTCAGAAAAAAATGTCCACTTAAGACCCCCTTTTGGCCCCTAACTTGGTGCACTTACCTAGAAAAAAATTAGTTTTTTCTTCATAAATACAAATTGTAATGTTTATACCATCAAATTTAGGGAAGTATAATTTTGGATTGCGTAATTTTTTTCTTGATGAAAAATACTCTCAAAATGCTTGTGATTTCTATATTTACTTGAGAGTTCTAATTTTTTTGCATCGAGGCCATGTATCATTTTTTTAGATTAGTGATTTTGGATCATAGATTGGTAATTTATTGCTCAATGTCATTGGTTATGGATCACGTTGTCATAACTATCACAAAAAGGTTATCGTGTTTCTAAAAAAGTTGATTGGAGTGACATGTCAACACAATAAACACAAAGAGATGATCACAATGGTATAATTATCTCAAGGGTGAAAAAATCTTGAATTTTTGTCCTAAAGATTCACCCCATGGTAAAAATTCACTTATAATTTTCATATATGCTACCTTTTTAAAAATATCCTGACCTAGAATATTCTCTCCGATTTTAACTCCCTTTTTATGACACCTCTACATATCGTTCTAATGCTAGGAATTTTTTCACTCTTGTCTATAGTTTATGGATTAGGTGACATGTTATTATGATGTTGAGAGGAATCAACTACCGTGGTTTTTCCCAACTCCATTTTATAGGGGTTAACATAGTTGATAAAGATTAGTAAGGCTTATACTAAGTGTGTCTATTCCATGGGATCACATTCAAACTTATCTAGTTTGTAAACAATGTCAGCAAATGTTTTAGAGCACTAACTACAGAGGGTATATCGTATATGTATCCAACTATCATGTATTTAAGATCATTTGTGTTTGACTTCATGGGGATAACCACTTACAAATCTACCACATGTAATAAACATCTAAAGGCTTCTTAATTATAAGCTTCGAAAAAAGACCTATGGGGTATTTTGATATACCCAAAGATATGTGGAATCTCAATTGCATGCACATTTTTATTTAGGTTCCTATAATTATGGGTCATATACCACTCACTTCACACATGGAACTCATGTGCTTAGAAAAAATTATACCTTTACGTGATATGTGAAGACCCTCAACACATGTTTTTTCCTAAAAGGAAAACAACTACTTCAGAAGAAAACCATTTTTGATAGGTTTGAGAGAGGAGGCTTAATGTCACTACTATTGAATCACATTTTGATCAACAAGGTCCTTCTTAGGATGAGGTGAGAACATACAGTGAACAGTTGTAGAGAACCCTAAATTGATACTTTTTCTATAGAGCATGGCCCTAAAAAGAGCTTTGACACCAAATGCGATGAACCTTCTTATAAATCGATTAAGACAAACGTAAAATATAGAGAAAGGATGTTGGAAAAATGAAAAGGAAGATAACTACATTGCTTCAAAGAGATTAGAATTTTTTACAATATCATTTTCCTCTTTGAGGATAAAACCTCATTAGAAAAAACTCAATACAATATAATTCATGAATGCCTTTACACTAGCCCATGCACCACATTTATACTAATTATAATATTTCAAAATACTACTTTCCATACATGTGGAATTATTCCAAATAGTTCAAGGGACAACCTACAAAGTATATGATTTTTTTAGCTTTTATTAATACCAAGGATTACAAAGAAATGAGTTAGAAAAAAGGGATCCCACCACCTACAACCTTATCAAACGAGCTTCCCATATTAGTTCATTTCTCTCTTTCTTATGTGGTATAACAAAAGTGACCAAGGTGATATATGAGTCTATCTTGCAAGTAGAAATTCGAACTAACTTACCATCAAGCAATTTGTGATATTTTTTTGCAAATTTTGGATCCAACAAATATAATTTTGACCAAGTGTTTATTTCATGTCCAAAAGCATTAAGAGTTATTAGAGAGCTTGAACCAAAGGCCGTATTAAAAATTATCTATGGATTTACACTTCCATTGATATGCTTGATGCTGAGTTGAAACTAATAAAGATAAGAATATCCTTCTTGATGTCACTCTTATTCTACAACTTGTTTTGATTTTGTATTAATCCAAAGAGACTTGTGATTGGTTTGGATGACAATCTCTACTCACAAAATATAATGCTTTCAATGCTTGCATTCATGAATAATAACATAAATCTCTTGATCACATGATGTGTAGTTTATTACTAGTACAATGAAAATTTCATTGTTATAAGCAATCAGGTGGCCATGTTTCAAGGGAGGACAACCCTAAATGATTTATTTAGATTTTCCAATCTCTATCCCGAATGGTTAGTGAATATTAGGTAATGTGAGTACTAGTGAAAAATAAATTATGCATTTCAATTCTTCAAATGTTTTTTTGTAGTTAACCACACAAAGGCTACTATGGTGCCAACTTTTGTAACTTGATTAAATGGTCAATCAATATGATGAAACCAAGTACAAAAATCATGTAAAATTTTTCTAATCTCAAGAATTTATTTAGCTATGTGATATTCTTTGGTGTATGTTATTCTTGGAAGACAAAAATCTTGGTCTTGTCCACAAAACTCCTTGTGCATCTACAACATGTCCCGAATTATATGTCTCCTGGATGGAAAACGGATGATTCTCCATGTTAGCACATAAATTTTGTTGTTGTAAAGTGTTGAGCACTTGTTAAATATTGCATAAGTGTTCATCCCATGTTTCTATAAATATTATGATATCATCAAGGTAAAATAATAAAAATGTGAAAGGTCATATAATATCATTCATAATTTGCATGAATGTCACAGGTGTACACTAGTCAAAGTAAATAGAAAATTCAAACACTCAAAATAACCTTCCTTCGATGTGAATTCCATATTCCATATATGTGAATGTTCAACATGGATATAATAGTGTTCAAACTTAAGATTGATTTTGCTGAAGATTTTTACACCATATATCTTGTTTAATAAATCCTCGATCCCGGAAAAGGATAGCAATTCTTCACCATGATCTTTTGAGTGCTCAATAGTCAATGCACAACCACCATGTGTCGTATTTATTTGAAGCAAAGAAAATTGGGCTATCACAAGGCGATGAGTAGGGCATGATGTGTATTTTATTCAAATTTTCATAGATCTTATTATTGATCTCTTCGTTCTCCAAAATTTATTTGTGGTATAAAGATGCATTAAGAAGAGACAATCATATGATCACAAAAATAATTTGCTTTATTGTGCAATGCATCAATAATTATTTAGGGGCATAAATATCCTCGTAATCTTCCAACATGTGCAATTGTACACATTTGTTGAAGAAACTTTGATATGAACTCGGAGCTATAAGGATTTGTTTATGTTTAGGTCTAACCATTATGAGTATAAACCTTGTGTTAAATACGAATAGATTCTTGCACTACCCAACACTAATTAGTGAGAGATTAAGGACTGTTTATGGTATTGGTATCTCCTATCACCAACATAAATGAAAACATTTATGGGATTCACCACATAGATTTCATTTCAATGATAAATATAATGGTTGATCTGAATAAAACATTACATTAATGGTGCAACATTGCAAAGGACTACATCTTGAAAAGGATTGATTTTGTAAACTAGATAACATCATTGAGTAACTTGTTTCTCGTAAATCAAGTTGAACCATCCATTTGAGTACGGTTGTGGTGAGGTGTTAATGTAAAGTTTAGTATTCAAACTATTTTAGGAGAACAAGGTTCTTTTGGCTTCCATCAGTGAACTACGAAGTGTATTGTTTGTTTATTGAATTACTCGAACTAAAAATGGGAAAATGTTTTACTTACTCCAAATTTGATTTGGTTAAAGATGTAATGTTTGCGTAAAGACTAACCATATCTAATATTTTATGACTTTTTACCCTTATCAAGTTTCATCTTAGTAGTATTGGCCAGTACAACTCACACAAGTAGATTTATCCTAATGTAATCTTCATCTATGGAATGTGTGCTAGAATTATGAATTATAAGCCACCTTCTAGTCTCCTATTGTTTATTATGATTATTTGATGATCGCTTTATTCTAAGGATGATGCTAAGGGACACTCCTTGGTTGGGATTCTATTTTTCGATTGGAATTATATGGTTGTAGTTTGTCCTAGACTTGGATTCGATAACTTATACTTTATTTTATATTTTGCCTTAAATTTACAAGAAAATATATAGGATTCCCAAAAGGGGAGATATATATGAAGTATAGGATTGAATGTATGGTATTAAGCACAACCTATTCTTCACAATGACATTTTTTTCAAATTCTTGAATAAACATTTTGAGGAAAGGGTGTCAATTTATTCTTAAACATATTAATCATGACCTTCGCACAATTACTTTTCTCCCTTGGTGGAGGGTTCTCAATCCATTTATTCAAATTCTCAGAGAGGTGGAGTTGTAATTTATTTGGAGCATTTTGTAACTCCCTCACGACCTTCTTTGGAGGATCTTATTGCCAAAGTGTATATTATAACATGCACATATGTATTCCCTAAGATGTAGTCTTTATGGATCAAACACACCTTATGTGAAAATAATTATCCATATCATATTTATATAATAACTTATCATAATTTATTTATAAATAAAAATATATCTTTATTGGTTATCCCCAAAACTAAGGTTTTTTTTTACTAATATTGATTAAAAATAGACATTATGTTTTATCTTAAACCGCACTTTGCCCATCTATTTTATATTTATCATGTGAGGATTCCCATTGATCTCCTCCACATAATATCTTCATGAATATATTAGTAGTCATTTCACCTCAATAAATATTTATGTTTATTTCTTTAATAGTATACTAGTATGCACGTGCACTTGTGCGTGATAGTCTTAAGTTTGATTCTTCACAAATCTTGGAACATACATCAAATCCATCTACCATGGGCCCTTCCATAATTTTGACATGGTATCAAATATTATTCTAAGCTTCACTTCATTGCATGGATGATTTATATCTTTGGAATTCATCTCATCTTTATTATTGTGGTTTTTCCGTCAAAGATGCATCAAATAGACCTTGTTGGGCTCAAAAATTTGAATATAACTAGAGAATGTTAAGCCATTCCATTCATATTAAAAAGTCATGAAAGTCAATTTGAATTTTGTTTCATAAAAAAATGGAGCTACCTTGATCAAGTAATAGAGGTTTGATGTTTCCTTTTTATAAACATCACCAATTTCTATACTTTTAATATATTTTAACCCACCGACCAATGAAGTAACCATTCCATACATGGTTTAGTAATCTTACCAAAATGGTTAAGCTTCATGAGAGTTGTGCTACATTCTTGGTTTATGAATTGTAATTGTATTGAAGAAGAGATGGTGTTTGAAAGGTTCCTTAAGGCCTTGGTGATAGTTGAAAAGAGGACAATTATTTACTATTCACATGTTATACTCTATACCCTATGGAAATTTTTTGAATTTTAGAGACACATTACTTTCCATTGTGAATCACCCATGGGTATTCTTTGATATTCACAATTATCTAGCTTCATCTTGTATACACCTAAATTTTCACTTTTCATGTTTCATACATGTTACTAACAATTTCCTTTCATAGATAAGGGTCATTGATGCATCTATTTCTTGAACACCTTAAGGGGCTTTGATTGAGAATGGGGTATGACTATTCACATAGTCATTATGGGTTAGAGACAATACACACATTGAATATCACTATGTGGTACTTGATTATATATCCTTACATTTATCCTTTTATTGTATGATACACATTATTCCCAACACCTTGCTTGCATTTCGATGTTTGACACCTTGTTCATCCATTTGCTTGATCCATGACACATCTTTTTCACTTTGCATGGGTTTTGCGATGGTGTCGTGTTAGGTTTTCCTTATACACATCTCCACTTTACCGATAACACTGATCTATGGGTGATGATATACACACACACTACACTTTTGACATTCATGAAGGAAGGAAGCAAAATCATAGGAACTACCATTCACTTTGCTATTTTGCACCAAATTCACATTTGATCACTTTTCCATTGGTTCATCTTGCATTTGACTTGGATTGGATTGGACACTCTTCTTCTTGGTTAGATTGCTTGCACTACTGGGTCATCTATAGTGAGTCTAGGACATGAACAATGTTCCCCTTCTCCACCTAATAACGATTCTCTCTCGGTGTGTTGCTTCTCTGGAGAGATAGATGCATCAATGACCACCCCATAGGTAAGTGCTCTAACTATCTTTGTCATTTTGCATAGATTAGTTCATTTCCTTCCCTATTTCTCTATGTTAGCTTAGTGTTATATGTACATTGATACTAGTTAGCATAGTGATCTTATTTGATCAGCTCCTTAGCTTTCCCTTATTTACATTTCAGTTATATTGTGCATGCTTGTCTTATCCACTATTGATCTATACCTCTCCCCCATTTACCGATATCCTAAGAGGGTACTCTCCTCTATCTTGAATGCGGGCCTTGAAACCCTAGGTTGACCTAGTGTAGGGATTACTACCCTCTGAATATGTGACCTTAGTACTCATTTGTAGCCCCTTTAAATCAACCTATTGTGTGTCGGTTCATGTGTGTCTCTTATTCGTTGCCTCAATACCCTTGTAGAATGGAAGACTTAGTAAGCCATTGAGATACATTTCCCAACATAAATTTTGGTGAACTGACGTGAAATCCTATAATCCTCTTAATCGAGAAAAAACTCATTAAAATCATCCATCTCTGAACTTGATCTCATTCCAAACCACCAAAAATAAGAAAAATCTCAAAACTTTTCTCCATAGACACCATCACCTAGGGGAAATCTTGTATGTTCCAACACATTTGTTTCCAGATGCCATCATCCCTTGTAAAAGATTTTGGCATGACCATCCTTTTTTTGTTTCTCTCTTCCTGAGCTTCTGTCTCTTGACACATTGGCCTCTGTGTATACATTTGACATGGCTGATTGTATTTGTAACACATATTTCGAACCCTATTTTTAGCTACCAAACTATAAAATGTTACCTATGAGGATATTTTTGGCATAATTGAACCCCTGAATTTCTCCATGGGATATTCATTTGTGCCTACATCTCCTCTTCATGCTCTTAAATGCTCTAGTTCTCATCCTATAAGCACTAACCTTCCTAGTCACCCCAATCTCACCCATGAAACTTTATTATCCCAACCTTGTCCCTATAAGAAGTCAAATTAGGCTCACTCAATAGAATGTAATGTGGTTGAGGTTGAGAAAATAGATCCCATATCCATTATTAAGAATCTCAACAACAATGAGTACTTTACCCCTGACAAGGATGGAGGTTTTCAAAGATATCCACCGATGCCATGGAAATGACCATGCCCCATCCTAACTAGGAGTACCCTATCATGATCAAATACTCCCTACAAGACCAATTAGATCAGTGAATCTCCCAAAATTCACATTAATAAACACGATCATCATGAACAAACACCCACCTCTTAAATACATTCTTCTTATATGGATCCTAACATTGATAGTCAAACTCTAGATTAGATGGCCTTATCCTAAGCTACCACCACAACTAACATGATCCAAATGAAAAATCATATGTTATAGATAACATCTCAAAATTTAGTTCCTAGCATACCTTCTTACACACCTCCCCCATTGGTGGATACATATGGAATCCTATTCCTCCTCCACCAATCCGAGCAAGATGTTACAAACTATCCAAAATGAACCTTTAGCTCCATACATTTTTGCCATGGAATTGGGAGAGACTGTCCCTACCATCTCTTATGATGGCTTTGTGGATCCAACCCTCTATCTTAAGACCTTTGGCAACCTCTACAAAGAATGGATTCAAACGAACACCTACGCAACCACTAAGCTTCTAGAAAAAAATTTGTAGGCGAGGCATTAGAATGGTATAACCAACTTCCTCCCAACTCGATAGTTAATTTAGAAGGTTTAGTTAAAGCTCTCATTTCTAAATTTCAGCAACAAGATCTTCCCAAAAACACTTTACAAAGATTCATAAACCTTAAGCAGGAACGTTTTCCCAAGACTTTATTAAGAAATGGAAAACACTTTCCATACAAGCTAATCATAATCTTGATAATCAGAGCTTATGTCAAATATTTCTTAAGGCCCTTACACCTACTCTCTAATATAAGGTTAGGTCCTTCTCTCCCAATACATTGGAGGAAGCCCTCAAACAAGCAAAAAGACAAGATCATCTCATGCGTGAATTTGGATGCACTTCCAATTCATTGCCTAAACTTAAAATCACAACACATGTAATCATCCCTTCGAATCCTCCAAGAGAAAAAGGAGTGGGAGAATGTTAGGAATACCCTTGCTCCTCCCCTCATACTCCTTTATCTCATGTTGAACTTCTCCAAATGCTTCCCACTCCATGAATTGTCCCCCTTTAAAACAAGCCTTACCTAACTTTAGAGGTGATCTGTTTTGTTGGTGGCATGCCACTATAGGACACTCTCACAATGATTATAAGGACCTTAGGAAAACAACCCTCAATTTATTCCTTAGATCTTCTTTCGATTACTCTTCCATTATATAAGAGCATTATGAGAAATATCAATCTTTAGAGAGATCTCACTCCAACTGTCAAAATAAGTGTCATAAGAACCCCATGAACAATATCATGGGAACTATAGAGCCTTCATACGATCATAATCTCCTAGATTCTCAATATATCAATGCGAGATAAGGTAAACTATAGACGTAAACCTACCCATAAGGATTTCATTATTAAACCAAAGAAATCCTCTAATAATCCACCATTGCTTGATACTTCCTAGGACCCACCAATGGTGGAACCTACTCCCACAAGCGAGCTTCCACCCACAGTGTCACAATAAGTACCAAGTAAAGATCCTATCCTAGATTCCTTTGACAAGACTCTCTTTTCTTGGCCTTTTTCCTTTTAACATGACTCACGTAATTTCAACGTTTTACCAGCTTTCTTTCACACCATAAGCTTGCATTTATGATTACGGTTCCACTGGAATAGTGTTTTGCCATTGTTTATAGTTTAAGAGTTCTATTTGGTTTTACCTTGGGTAAATGCAAATGCTTTATAAATAGATGGCTTGTGCTCAAGCAAATGGCCCCTCAAATTTGCCTCTGATTTCTCTTTGCAATAGATTTAGTTTTCATTTTGCTTAGAATGCTTAGTTTCTTTCATTGCATGCTTAGTTAGCATTGTTTTCTTTTAGTAAGCCACATATCCATCTTGTGCAAATCTTGCTTGTTATTTTATCCAATCCATTGGAATAGGATAGTCTTGTTTACCATAGGAAGCCATTAAAGTTGCGAGGTTTTGTTCTTGAAGCAGGATAGTTTCGGGTTACGGATGTTTTATGTTGCATGACTCATGATAGATCCCGCTAGGAATTGCATAAGCCAAGCTCTGTACTCTTGCGCTATCCCTCTCCTACTCGCATTGTATTCGATCGTATTACTTGAGCTGCCTTTATCCCAATATCTACTTATTGATGCTAGCATTACACGCTTTTACGGATCACGTGAACACGAAGGAATGAGGAGATCACCTTGAGGGGACAAGATCACACACACCATCGGATTCACCAGTTACTGCAGAATCCAGGTTCTAGCTTTCAAAGTTCTAGTTAGAATCATATCAAATAGAGTAGTTAATTGCTTTATTTCAGTTAATTCTACTCTCGATATTGCCGGGAAGCTGTGGGGATTGATAGTTTCTGAGAAACTATGATTCACTCCTCACTTCTGAGGTAGGATCGAGAGTCTTGCAAATAGATTAGATAAGTTATTTCATTGTTTAGAATAGATCTACAAATTGCACAGACAAATAGCTATACTCGGTTATTTTGTTTGTTTTTAAGTTGTTATCTTAGCTATCAATTCTAGATATTTTAAATAGCTACTTTCTTAAATTCATAAAGTTCATCAGAAAACACAAAAAAATAGAGAAATCATATATGCTATAGATATATTTCACATAGTTAAATTTCATTTTACTGTAGTTCGTTTTACATTGTTGCTTTTGCATGACAATTACGGGACCTAGAGAGCCCAGGGAATACGTATTCGAGCCAATCGTGCCTCAGCCCAATCTCATCACAGCAATAACTGATATAGATCAAAATCTTAGGATCCAGTCTTCGAACAACGGTAAGCTTGCAACAAATCAATTCCCGATTGAGCGGGCTAAACATAGAAGACGACCAAGCGCACACGTTTTGGTCAAATCAACCAAACTTACAGATTACCTAGGCAACATTCATATGAGTGTAGAAGGGCTAAGAGAAAAAAACCTTTGGTTGTGATCCTTTGGTCCCACGGCCGGAGACGAGGAGACATTCTCACGAGACATAGATACCGCCTAAGAATTCGGGTTGCGAGAACACACATGAGGCACTCTAGAAGATCGCACAACTATTAGTTTTGAATATAGAGGCTGAAAGCATACGATTCTTGGGTGTTAGGGATTAGGAACTAACTCTACATGACCATAGCGGGACCACAACAACCAGAGTCTACGGTTGTGATCCACAAATCCCATGACCCAACGAATCCATAAGTCAATCGGAGACATAGACAACGGCCTACGCACACTAGTATTCAGATCTACCCCACTTCCACCTATCATCATCGAGCAGTTATCCTTACTAGATATAGCGGCTAACAAAGCTAGAGAGTTACGGACTAGGCGAGAGAATCATCCATAGAGTCGACTATATTCACTATCCACCATATGACCTTATCGGAGACATACGAAACTATCCCGGTCATTTTCCACGTATTCCACACCCATAGATCGAATCACGCCAGAGCTCGATATTGATTGGAGCCTTCGAGCAGTCATCCTTGCCGATCGATCTATCACACCAGTTCAGGTTAGAAGGGCCTTCTTTGCCTTAGATTCACAAATTCCACTAGTGCGTATTGAAGACATTAGATTGCCTAACTAGTTTTCTGCATCCCATACATATTCCATACCCACCAGCTGTCTCGGCACGACCTCGGGAGGTCGGGTGCGAGGAAGAGTTACTTGTAGATTCCCACGCTCGCATGTCACTTTTCCATCGTACAAAATTGGTGAACCCGACGTGAAACTTCCTACTTTCTAGTTCGAGTCATATTATTACGTGTTCTTCCAAATTAGTATACTTTTCATCTTTTCCACCTCATTGGCTTTCACAATCATTTTCGCTCTCTCCCATTATTCTGCGGGTATTCATATACCCCCCGAATATGTCGGGATTCGATGCATATGGCAGACCCCTCTTGGGTCTTGAGGCATACTACGCCCAACAGAATAGACAATCATCACCCTCGCTCTCAGTGTGGGGTGACAACTATTCAACTAATCAGTTGTCAACACAAACTCCAAGGATCAGATATAGCTCATCCTTCCAAACAGAGGAGTTGGAACAACTCACTCAAATGCAAACAAACAGAGCCTTCAGGCTCGAACAATATGACGTTCACCGGAGAATCTGGTTCATCTCCTCAGGTACTACTTAGACCACAAATTAGTAGGCAATCAGACTCATACTGAGGTTTAGATGATGAACATTCGGTATATTATGCCAGGAATGAACAACGCTCTCGAAGTATGTACCCACCTATAGGAGGTTTACAAACACAACCCGAGGTCTCTTTTCAAGAAAATACTTCCATCCCATTACATATAGGAAATACCCTCGGAAAACTTGGCGGAGCGGTGATCGATCGATTCATAGCGGGGTATCATAGACCTATCTGACACCATGATATACAACCAACGCCACCAGGCGAATATCGTGACTTCACCAAATGAAGTCATTTGACTCTAATAGAAAAGGTTAGAGGGTTAGAACTTGCCCAAGCAAGTCAAAATTCACAATTCATACAAGCGGAAGTTCCAATCCTCCACACATCCTAGCCAAGTAGACCTCCTCACAGGAGTAGGCACGTTAGGCATGACTCCTCAGTATTCACAACAAACACCAACTAGACCCACCATCTCTAACAACTGTTGTTCCTCCCGGTCTAGTACAAAACAATCCATTCCTGGACAATACCCCGTCATACTTAAACATGTACTCCAAATCACCACAAGGGGATATGTTCTCCTCTCTCGGCATGTTTTCTCAAACACGGGTTTCCTTATGCCCCTACCAACATATATGCTATGCCATATCAACAACCCATTCCACCACTGCTCCCTCGCGGGCACCATCGATGGTGAAACCTATGCGATAGGGACATATTCGAATACTTGAAAGAGCCCTTAGATTTCACCATACGAAGCGTCATGCTTCAGAGACCTCTTCTGATTTTCCCAAATACAAAGGTGAGGGAGATCGAACACACATATCAAAGCTTACGCTACGGCCATTCGAGAACTACTCCCATGGGATGGGGTTGTTCTTTAAAATATTCCCAAAAACTTTGGAGGGCATCGCTCTCGACTGGTATTATAGAATACCTGAGGCTTCCATCCATTCATTCAAACAACTCGTTTCAGAGTTCATTAAGGCCTTTGACATGAATAAACTATTAAGGACAGGAATCAGGGAGTTCTTACACATCAAACAAGAACACAACGAATCTGTCACCCATTTCATCCAAAGGTGGCGTACAGTTCTTTATTCTTCGGCAAGTGCTCCAAACATGGATCAAATGGAACTATGTGATTTATTCCTTCATTCTCTTAGCAGAGAAGTGAAGGAAGAAGTCAGAAAGTTCCCATTAAGAACTTACGATGAAGTACTTGAGAGTGCTCTTGAATAGATCAAGCGAATTGATAGTGGTCATGAAAACATATGGAGCAAATGGGAGGTTAGTCACCTCCAGCGAGAACACCACACTTATCCTACTACCACGAATGTCAATCAAGGACCTAAAATCCTTAATAAAAATCGGGGTGTAACAACAGATGGAGTAACCGACCAGCCTAAGAAGGTAAATGTTGTCAATACTCCATCACAAATAAACAACCAACGAAACAACAACTTTACCCCAACAATCAATACAGTGGATTTTAACCATCCACAACAACAACAACAACAAAAAAACCCCACACAGGGTCCGAGCCAAAATTCAACTAGATACCAAAACCAGAATTCAAACCAAAGACAACAAACGCAAAATTTTAATCCTAGTAGACAACGGTTTGATCAAAATTTTGGACCACAATACGCACCAAACCAACAAACTAGGAATTACAATCCTAATTCGTATTGTGGTTTCCACAAAATTCGGGGCCATGACACTAGAACGTGCCGTGACTACAATAAATTCATGCAACGCTTGCCAGATGAACAAAAACAACTTTTCATGGATATGTTCTTGGCAGATCCTACGTTACCAACATCAAATACTTTTTCAGGGCAGTTTCCCCTCAAAACGCACCCCTGAAGATCTTTAATGATCCACTCCCAAATCACGATAACAACAGGCTAAATCTAACTGGGACAAACAAGGGTGTAATGACAGGAAACAATGATCATGAAGCCTCGACCTCACTAAATCCATTAGTTGCGCCACAACTAGGAAGTCAGCCACGACCTAAGGTAGTCGGTTTAGTGGAGTTAGACGCTGAACTACCCATCGAAGCTATAACAAGGACACGAGAGTATTTCTCTCAGCCAAGTCCAAGCCACCTGCCGGAGGCGGATAACATCCAACAAATCGTAGCAAAACCTATGGGTGCCTATGATTTAATTAACGACCTAACAAAAACCTTCTCGCACATTTCATTTTTAGACTTACTAAAGAACTCTCCTACCCACAGGGCTGCTCTTTTAGAAGCATTAGGTTTAGGTCATTTAATTAACATCACTCCACCTCCTGAAACACAGGTAAATCATGTGGACTTTGATGTTCATCCCCAGGGCAGGCGGATAGGGATGTCGAATTCATATTCGAGATAAACAAAATGCCGACAGATGTTGAGATCACACGCGAGGTGATCCAGCCTTACATTTGCAAGTATGGGTTTATAACAACTATGTAAAGCGTGCAATGATTGACGATGGGGCGGCAATTAACATAGTCCCCTTCTCTTTCCTTCAAAAGCTAGGGTATGGAGAAACCAATTGTTCCACAACTCGAAACACACTAAGGGGCTATGATAGCCTTAAAGCCACCTCGGTTGGAACTATAATATTACCGGTCACCTTAGGACCCAAAACCATCTTGGTGAGTTTTATATTATAGATCAGGAAACTAACTATAATATGATCCTCGGCCGACCATGGATACACCGTATGAAGGCAATCCCTTCTACGCTATTTCAAGAAGTAAGGTTTTTACACTTAGGAAAGATATTTGTAGCCAAAGGTGATCCAAAACCATTCGATGTACACCTAGCTGACTTAAAGAAAAGACCAGGCGTGCACTCGGAGTTTGAACTCCCAACAAACCAACTTAATAAACCTACTGACCCAAAACCAAAAGAAAAGTTGATACCTACGACAGATCTTGAAACTATGAGCCCAGCCAAGGCAACCCCAACCCCCAAAGATGAGGCTAACACCATAGAAATAGTATCATTAGGAACTACTGCAAAAATCATTGAATTAATAGAACAAGATCTACCAATGTTCTTACCATTTGACTCTGCGGGCATGGGATGTTCCCTAGGCATTGGCTCTCTTCCAGCAGAGGATCTCTGTATGGTGGAAGTAGAATATGCAAACACAACAGATATCCCAGCATCCATATTCCCAGCTAAATATTGGACACTCCATTTTGATGGAGCTAGATGCCGTTACGGAGCGGGGGCAGGTGTAATCTTTACTTCCCCTGAAGGAAAAGTCTTACCTTTCACCTTCAAACTAAATTTTGAATGTACAAACAACGGCGCTGAGTACGAAGCCCTCCTCCTTGGCCTCATTTTAGCCAAAAGGATCGGTGTTAATAATATCAGGGTGTTAGGAGACTCACAATTGGTAGCAAACCAAGTCTCTGAGATATATGAAACCAAAGCCGAGCACTTACAGACTTTCAAAACAGTTGTATTAGATTTAAGCAAGGAGTTTGACTTCATATCAATTGAAGCAATCCCGTGAGAACACAATCTTCTCACCGATTCTATAGCAACCTCGGCATCACGCTTTACTCCAAACAGTAAGTTAGAAGATACCCATTTCATGGTATCCCTTCGTGATGAACCATTGATAAAAACAATGACAAATTCTCTTTTAAACGGAAATGAATCTACTATCCTAGACCACATTGATAGTGATATGGCCACTCTGAATTACTTAAACACCTATGCGGCACTACATCTCTCCTATCATATGATAGATTTGTCCTTAATCCCACATTCATCTTCCTACTTTGGAAATCCCATGATGGATCTTCCCTCGGAAATGGAACCTAGCGTATACACAGTAGAAACTAGGGGCGATTTGGATTTACCTCCAGCCCCACCTGAGTTTGAAGAAGGTAACGCCTCTTTGATCGAAGAAATGATTGACATTAACATCGGAACGGAAGATGAACCAAGGATATTGAAGTTAGGATCCTCGTTAACCTCGGAAGAAGTAGAAATACACACTCGGATCCTCAAAGAACATCAGAAGGCATTTGCATTTAATTATAAGGAAATGACAGGGGTTGCACCCCACATTGTGGTGCACAACCTCGTCACTAAATCAGATGCAAAACCAATTAAACAAAAATCAAGACCCATGAAACCCAAGGTAGCTCTCATGGTGAAAGAGGAGGTAATAAAACTCCTCAGTAGGATTCATCAAACCGATCGATTACTCCCATGGGTATCTAATATCGTTCCCATTCTCGAAAGAATGGGAAGATACGCATCTGCATAGATTTCGAGACATCAACAAAGCGTGTCTAAAGATGACTTCCCATTGCCATCCATTGATGTCATTGTTGATCACGGCTTTGGGTTTGAACTTTTGTC
This sequence comes from Taxus wallichiana var. yunnanensis, assembly GCA_018340775.1. Taxonomy (NCBI): domain Eukaryota; kingdom Viridiplantae; phylum Streptophyta; class Pinopsida; order Cupressales; family Taxaceae; genus Taxus; species Taxus wallichiana. The sequence goes on along the minus strand of CM031237.1, from coordinate 108,321,049 downwards.
TCTCATGGATGGATTCTCGGGATACAATCAAATTAAAATATCTGAACAAGATCAAGCTAAAACCACGTTTATAACTCCTTGGGAACTTATTGCTATGTTGTTATGCCATGCCATTTGGTCTCAAAGAATCTTGGTGCTACATACCCGGCGAGCTATGACATATATATTCCATGATCTAATTCATAAAATCATGGAATCCTATGTAGATGACTTGTTGGCTAAGGCCAAGAAGCGTTGTGACCATCCGGAAGTACTCCGCGTCATTCTTTCACGTCTGATTGAGTACGGAGTCACGTTAAATCTAGAAAAATGCATCTTTGGTGTAACAGGAGGGAAGCTCCTAGGTTACATCATATCGTCATGAGGAATAGATGTTGACCCAACCAAAATTTGGGCTGTCCTCGAAATGGTCCCACCTTCGGATGAATCTGGAATCAGGTCATTTCTTGGAAAACTTGGTGCAATCCGGAGATTCATCCGGACTTAAGTTTCGCCATTCATCCAATCAACAATTTACTCAAGAAGGATTATAGCATTGATTGGACTGAAGATTGCAATGAAGCTTTTGAATGCAGTTAAGCGTTTCTTGTTATCACCACCTACGCTAATGCCACCTAAGCTAGATCACCCGTTAATTTTATACTCACGAGCTACGATGTCTCATTAGCTTTGTATCTTGGCTCAAGAAGATGATGACAAGAGAGAGCGTGTGATTTATTTCATTAGCCGAACACTGCTCGACTATGAAACATGTTATACACAAGCAAGAATGAGAATGCCTCGCCATAGTCTTTGCACTGACCAAACGCTAAGACATTATATGCTAAATCAAAAACAAGGGTCATGGTAAAAATGGACCATTTACGAACTTTTCTCACACAGGGTCCTTATCTAAGAAAGGTTGGAGTTTATAACCTAATGGGAGAATTCAAATTAACATTTGTAAATCAGAAATCCGTTAAGGGACAAATCATCATGGATTGGTTAGCTGATAACCCATTAGATGGAGGTGATCTAGTAGATCTAGATTTTCCAGATGAGTGCGTATACTACATTGAAACCCGACCTTCTATCTCTGAGTGTCCCTGGTACACTGATATCATTAATTATATCATGGACCATACGTATCCAGAAGGGGCTACACCACAACACAGAAGGCGGTTACACATTATCGTAGCAAAATACGTCATTATAGAGCAAGTGCTCTATCGGAAAGCATTCGATGGAATGCTTCTAAGATGTGTCGACACAGAAGAATCCAAGAAGATTCTCCATGAATCTCACAGTGGAATGTGTGGAGGCCACTTCGGTGGCCATGCCACCACTCATAAAATACATCGAATGGGCTATTTCTGGCCCACTCTAGAACACGATGCGATAGAGTTTGTGTACGCGGGGTGTCATAAGTGCCAAGAGTTCTCCCATGAGATCCACATGCCGGCCTGAACTCTCTGACCAATTGCTACTCCATGGCCCTTTTCTACGTGGGGTCTCGACTTGATAGGAAATTCTCTCCCTCGTCTACAGATGGCCATAATTTTATAATCACGGCCACCAAATATTTCACCAAGTGGGTAGAGGCTATGCCTCTTACTCTTGTACTAGGGTTACTGTAATCGCCAAATTCATTTTGAACCAAATCATTTGCGAGTACGGTGTCCCATGAAGTCATTATCTCGATAATGGGACTTCTTTTAAGAATGATGAAGTTCACGAATTGTGTAATAAATTTAAAATAAGCCATCATACGGCTTCCTTGTATTATCCACAAGCCAACGGACAGGTTGAAGCAACAAATAAAACACTAAAAGCCATTCTCCTTAAAATGGTGAAAAGAAAACAAATGAGATTGGCACTTGAAGTTATATCCGGCCTTATGGGCCCACCAGACCTCAATAAGAACACCAGCGGGAGAACTCCTTTCTCACTAGTATTGGGGCGAGAGCGGTTCTCCCACTTGAGGTTGAAATACCCGATCTCCGCATTTCATTACAAGAGGATTACGGATGAAGACGCTTACGAGAGAAGCACGTCTTTCCCAACTAGAAAGCCTAGATGAAACTAGGTTAGATCTTTGAACAATGGCATAGAGTCTATCTTTGGCCGGATGTGCTGGCAATATAACAAGAAGGTCTATGAACGCGACATATATGAAGGTGATCTAGTTCTAAGATTAGACAGCCGGATCGACAAGAAGACCGGCGAAGGAAGGAAGTTCCGGCCTAAATGGTTGGGCCCATACCGAGTCATGAAGGACTATGGAAATGGTGCATACCTCTTATGTACGCTAGAAGGTGAGGAATTTGGTGAAACAGTCAATTCCCTGCACCTCAAGCGGTTCTACGCATAAGCAGCTAGCACTACTTATATATATTTACATTGCATCTTCATATAGATTAAGATCATTTTGTCCGCTTGTTTCGTACACAAATTGTGATCAAGGAATTTTATTCTCAAAGCAATTCATTACAAACTCATGATGTTGTTGGCATAAAATTTCTAATCATACCTCTCCATTTTCATGATATCATCAAATTATCTCGGAATCATGTCATCAAATAAAGCTAGATATGACAAAGTCTTAAATGGTAACCATACCAAGATCTGCGGGCTTGTTCTCACTTTTGGTTTCTTCTTAGGATAGGTGTCTTGCCTATGGTCTGTTCTAGAAGCTTCATGGTGTCACATCTATCCCATATATATATCTCTTTGGAAATAAGCACATACTGACATTTTACTCAAGAAAACAAGTCAAACATTGATCAAACAAAAATTTTAATTTTACACATTTCCTTGCCCCACCAACCTTCGGTGATGAGCTTGCGTCTCTTACTAGTGACGTAGGGTTGGGAAAGGATGGAAATGCCCTTACTCACCTATGCTTTGCCCACGGTGATAAACCCACGCTTCTTACTAGTAGCATGGGGCAAAGTGTAGGGGTCCTCTTGACAAACAAATGCAAAAGGTCATAAGCAAAACAATTCAAATCTTGAAGTCTTTGAGTCAAAAACAAATGAATCAGATGTCCAAAATTCCAAAGAGTTCAAAATCCTAAAAACCCAGATTTTGTCTACTATGTGGCCATCTAAGGATCTAAGTCTGGATAAACCGCAAAGTAAGTAGCATTCTAAACTATGAAGTCACTCGAGTGGAGTGGGCTTGTGATATCCTAATTTGGTTCCACCAAAGCTTTGTCTATCTTTCATCAGTATCATTTCAAACACATCTCATAACTTGTGCCCTTCCCAACTCTCGGTGATAAGCCCTCGCATCTTACTAGTTGCGTGGAGTTGGGGGTAGGGGCAGGTTTATCTGTTCATCATGTTAGGTTTATATTCATCACTTTGCCAAAACAAACATGAAGTATCCAAAATTGCTTACAGAAGCTAAAATTCAAAATCACATTATATCTACATCATCATATATCAGCATCATGAAATACAAAAAAAAAATTCAAACACTTGCATCATTTGTTCGCCATTGCATACATTCTAAAAAGCATATAAACATACATCATAGTATACATGAGGAAACTGGAAATAGAAAGCAAGCTATGAATGCCAAGAGATTTGATCGAAACAAATATACATATATATAAATGATCAACGTTTATGTACTGATGCCATCATGCACTAAGCATGGTCAAAATGCTCAAAGAGCAAGGGATATACAAAAGAATGTATCATACAAAAATCTACGAGAGCCAAGTGGCTTCTCAATCCCTACGAGACCCCTCTGAAGGCGCACGCCCACGCCTAGGACTCCGGCTACGCTGGCGCTCTGAGTGCACAGAGGGCTCAGGATCCCGAGGGGCAGCCGCAGTCTCACCACGAGAATGGCTCCTCATCAGGCGCTCGGCCATCCTATACCCCGCTAACTCTGTGCGGAGAGTCGATACCATCCTGGCCACATGCCAGACTAGGGCGAAAGATGTCAGTATGTCTACCAGCTGCTGAAAGGCTCCCGAGCGTCCACGGACAACTCTGCGCGGGTCCTCTCCATGGGGATCATCAGGGTATCAGTGCATACCCTGCGAATCAAATCTCGCCACTCATCGGCGGTCTCTGCAAACAAAGGAGAAAACAAATTAGAAACCAAACAAGAAATTAGAAATACAAGATAGCAACTAAGGAGATCCTAACTAAAAACAAACATTAAAAGGAGAGAGGGTAACTTACTCGGATCACCAGGCCTCCAGGATGGATCTATAGGATCGGCTTTTTGCCACGGATGCCGCTTGCCGGCGAGGGGCTGCTCACTGTGGCTGGAGCAACGTAGCGCCCCATGAGACTCATCCTCCCCATGGCCACTGGAGAGTGGCTCCTCACGAAACCGAGTCACCCTCTCTGCACTCTGCTCTCGCCCTCTCTGCTGCGTGATATCACAGGTGTCATGCCACTCAGGATCACTATCCTCGGTCTCCTCCTCTGTCTCTCCCCCTGTAAACTCCTCAGACTCGGAGTCTATGTCAATGGGGTCATCGCTGCTATGGGCAGGACCCGCGGCGATCTGAAGCAAAGGTGCCCGAGGCGCACCGGCTCTCCCTCAGCACTTATCCTCCTGCCCATGATAGGAAGGAATGCCGGGAGTAACCCTTTGTCCACCCCGGCCTCTAGGCCCCCTCAGCCTCTCGGGTGATCGTATCTCTTGGCGCCACTGGGGAAGCATACCCATGTAGGGTAGGCCAAACTGCTGAGGAACTCGGCCAAAGGGGTGTATCTCCACTCGCCCCACTCTATCAATAAGCTGCCCTGTGGTGGAGCAGGAGATCAAAGTAAGAGCCTCCTCGCCCCATATGCCTGCCATAGTCTGATATGGTGTGGCCTCCATGTCGGCAGTAGTCAGGGAGGCAACTGGTTGATGAGGTGCTCTAAGCACTGACATGTCAGTCCATCTGGCTGCCCTCACAGCTCCGGGGTCTGTCACCTCTACACCTCTGCCATAGGGGATGAAGTGCTCGTAGACCCAACTCATGACTAGGGTCGGGTGGCTCAAGGACTGCCCCTGTAAATGGACTACCCTGTATAAGTCATGGTAGGTGGTCCCAAGAATGTCTGCTCCCCAGGCATATATCCGACCATGTCCCTCTATCTGTGCAATAATGGGGGACCAGCAGTATAACAAAGTGTCTCCTCCCTTGTCCCCGATCAGTCTCGAGGCAAGGATCCCCATGATAGCCTGGCGAAGTAAGGGGATGGGCAAAAGTAGGAATGGATCGAACTCTAACCCCCTTCTTCGACCCCATGGAGATGACTGCATCTCCCATATATGTAGCCCACTGTGCAATCTGGGCCCGTGAACCTGCTGTCTCTAGGGTGAGTCGTCTCCCGATGATCGGGACCCCCAGAATGCGATAGACATCCTCCAATGTAATAGTCCACTCACCGCGGACCCCTGGCAATCGGAAGGTGTTCCGATCTGCATCCCAATATGAGAACAAGTCACAAAGAATGTGGTAGATGGTGTAACATGGGGCACGCGTGAAATGCGTAGTATCCCGGCCCATTTGAAGAGTGTCCTCCTCATCACAGTGAGAGGGCATCTAGTACCCACAGGGAGCGATCACACTCCCTCTCTCTACTCCACCATGGATATACTCCTCTCTCTGCTTTGCATACACCCAAAAACACACAAAAAAGCAAGTTAGCATCCAAGTAACATTGGAAAAATCATGAAAACACGTAGAAATGCTAGAAAAGCAAAAACAATTTCAAAGGGATGTTCTTTTTTACATTACATGCAAAACCACCACCACTGACAGGGGGGAGGCGGTTTGTAACCTTGCCTTAAGGGCGGCGGTCGTGTAACCCCACCAAGGGGGCGGTCGTGTATGTAGGGCGGGCGGCGGTCGTGGTCCGAAAACCCACGCGGGTTTTAAACTTAAAAAGCCTAAAAAAATGCAAAAAAGGACCATTTTACCTAAAAAAAGCCCTACCCAGTAGGCGCCCCCCCTAGATGGACCTTTTAACACTAACATTTTCAAAAATTACCCCCCCATGACAAAGATTTTAGCATTTCAAAATTAAGGGGTAAAAAGGATAAATTGAAGAAAACTAACCTAGTGATCTCACGGGTCGATGTTCCGCACGTGGAGGCATGATCACTATCTCGTCACGGACGTTTTGACTCTACTCACGCAAGAAACCGTCACCGTGGGTCCCAGAGCTCAAAATCAATCAAATCGACTCACGCAAATGAATAGGAAAATGGGCCCACTTTCGTATATATATAGCACCCTGATTCATTTTAAATGCCTTTTCACGGGTTTGGAGCAAGCGGAGGTAAGTTCTTATCCCCACAAAATGTACGTTCTCATTTCTGTTATTTTAGCGTTTATTTTCCAAACTATTGTGTCTATCTGCACTTGAGTTCTCTTTTCATTTTGCAGGTAGCGGGAATTTTGGATGGCGTCATTTCAACACACGGATGTATCAGGTATAACTTCTAACTTCCCATTTCGGGACCGCCATACTCGGACCCACCATTTTACGCCTCTTCATGGCTAAAACTTCTTCTCAGAAGCGATATGTACGTACCCAAAATTGTAAAGTGTTTTACTTTGCGAAACAACGTGTGAACATCGTGCCCCTGATGATGATACGAGTCTCCTCGCAAGGTGTTCGGGATCGAAAAAGATCTCAGTGTGCGTTAACATCCCGCATGCCCGCTTAGCCCCACGTGCTTTGTTTTCCCTTTTCCTCTCTTTTCTTGGCCTTTTTCTCTTGATGTGAAACCGCCGCCACTGCCAGGCGGCGGTCTCGTGACCACCGCCACTGACGGGGCGCGGCGGTCTATAACCGCCACCACCTGCTCGGGGCGGCGGTCCTTTACGTTTTCAGAAAGCTCTTTTAACATGACTCACGTAATTTCAACGTTTTACCAGCTTTCTTTCACCACCATAAGCTTGCATTTATGATTACGGTTCCTGGAATAGTGTTTTGCCATTGTTTATAGTTTAAGAGTTCTATTTGGTTTTACCTTGGGTAAATGCAAATCTTTATAAATAGATGGCTTGTGCTCAAGCAAATGGCCCCTCAAATTTGCCTCTGATTTCTCTTTGCAATAGATTTAGTTTTCATTTTGCTTAGAATGCTTAGTTTCTTTCATTGCATGCTTAGTTAGCATTGTTTCTTTTGTTAGTAAGCCACATATCCATCTTGTGCAAAATCTTTTTTATTTTATCCATCCATTGGAATAGGATAGTCATTTTACCAATAGGAAGCCATTAAAGTTGCGGGTTTTGTTCTTGAAGCAGGATAGTTTCGGGTTACGGACGTTTTATGTTGCATGACTCATGATAGATCCCATTAGGAATTGCATAAGCCAAGCTCTGTACTCTTGCGCTATCCCTCTCCTACTCGCATTGTATTGATCATGTATTACAGAGCTGCCTTTATCCCAATATCTACTTACTTGATGCTTTAGCATTACACACTTTACGGATCACGTGAACACGAAGGAATGAGGAGATCACTTGAGGGGACAAGATCACACACACCATCGGATTCGCCAGCTGTTACTGCAAAATCCAGTTCTAGCTTTCAAAGTTTAGTTAGAATCATATCAAATAGAGTAGTTAATTGCTTTATTTGAGTTAATTCTACTCGATATTGCGAGGAAGTTGTGGGGATTGATAGTTTACGAAAAACTATGATTCACTCTCACTTAGAGGTAGGATCGAGAGTCTTGCAAATAGATTAGATAAGTTATTTCATTGTTTAGAATAGATCTACAAATTGCACAGACAAATAGCTATACTCGGTTATCTTGTTTGTTTTTAAATTGTTATCTTAGCTGTCAATTCTAGATATTTTAAATAGTTGCTTTCTTAAATTCATAAAGTTCATCAGAAAACAAAAAAATAGGGGAATCATATATGCTATAGATATATTTCACATAGTTAAATTTCATTTATTGTAGTTTTTTTACATTGTTGCTTTTGCATGACAATTACGGGACCTAGAGAGCCCAGGGAATACGTATTCGAGCCAATCGTGCCTCAGCCCAATCTCATCACAGCAATAACTGATATAGATCAAAATCTTAGGATCCAAGTCTTCCAACAATGGTAAGCTTGCAACAAATCAATTCCCAGTTGAGCGGGCTAAACATAGAAGACGACCAGAGCGCACACGTTTTGGTCAAATCAACCAAACTTACAGATTACCTAGGCAACATTCATATGAGCTTTGTAGAAGGGCTTGAAAGAGAACAAACCTTTGGTTGTGATCCTTTGGTCCCACGGACCAGGAGCGAGGAGACATTCTCACGAGACATAGATACCGGCGACCTAAGAATTCGGGTTGCAGAAGCACTGTGAGGCACTCTCGAGAAAGATCACACGATTATTAGTTTTGAATATAGAGGCTGAGAAAGCATACGATTCTTGGGTGTTAGGGATTAGGAACTAACTCTACGCATGACCATAGCGGGACCACAACAACCAGAGTCTACGGTTGTGATCCACAAATCCCATGACCCAATGAATCCATAAGTCAATCGGACATAGACAACTGCCTACGCACACTAGTATTCAGATCTACCCCACTTCCACCTATCATCATCGAACGATTATCCTTACTAGATATATAGCTAACAAAGCTAGAGAGTTGGACTAGGCAGAGAATCGTCCATAGAGTCGACTATATTCACTATCCACCATATGACCTTATCACGGAGACATACACGAAACTATCCTGGTCATTTTCCACGTATTCCACACCCATAGATCGAATCACGCGAGAGCTCGATATTGATTGGAGCCTTGAGCAGTCATCCTTGCCGATCGATCTATCACACCGATTCGAGTTAGAAGGGCCTTCTTTGCCTTAGATTCACAAATTCCACTAGTGCGTACACACCACATACACATAATCACATCATTTGGGTACCAATGTATTAAATTCATCCATAACAACCAACACTTTAGGAATGATGTTGATCCCAATCCTTAGGATATCCTAGTACCATTTCCCAATGAGCCTTTCCTAATGCCAACTACTCCTGAGATCTAAAGTATTCCCTACTTGGAGTTCTTTGATCTTAGGTCTAAAATCAAGTTACATTAACATATTCAAATGATAATGAACCTAATGATCTTCAAAACACAGTCAATAAAACAAGTTGCCTAATGACATTGTGCATTAGTTGCCTCTAGTATTCTACCTTGAGATTGATCTCCTCCTCAACTTGAAATGGAGGAGGCAATGACTAATGCCTTGACCTCAATTAATTAGAATAGAATGAGTTAGGAATTGTGTAAATATTTTCTAACCACCTCCCTTCACCTTACATTTTAACAAGATTGATGTCTTGGATAAGGAGGAGGTGTTTGATCCTAAGGGAAAAGGGATTGGTTTCGATGTTGTCTCCCTAAGAAAACCACTTTTCGTTTCAAGTTAAATTTGAAATTTTGAGCTCTCGCTCTCTAAAGTATGCCAAGTTGAAAGTTATAAGAAATAGAAAAATCGGTGCCCTAGTCTTTGTTTAAATCTCTCATTTGCTCATTTTGAGAAATTCTCCATCTCCCATTCTATGCACGTAATATCGTCTTTACAATCTCCTTTTTGATCAAAATTGTTTGATTGTTACATGGCTTGGGTCGTCAAATCATTGTTTTTCCCCATGCCTCTAGCTCATGAAGGAAATTCAAAAATTGAACTCAAAATGATGAATTTCTCTTCCTTAAGTGTATTTTTCCCATAGTTAAGGAACGATGGGCGTTTTCTTCATGTCAAATTTTGGCCCCATCATCCAAAGGGTGACGTGGACATACCTAATTGGAAGTGGGTCGGCGGAGGGCTTGAATTTTTGTATTTGAGCCTCTTTGTAAAAAAGGTGAAAAGTTAAAAAGTGACTTCAGTAGCCTCGATCAGATTATAAAGGTAAAAGTAAAATTTTGAGCCTGCGGAGAAAATGTCAAAGTTGAAACCCGCGGGGAAAAGTCAAAGGTGAAGCTTTTCTAAAAAGACTCCCTGGCTTAAGAGCTATGCAAGGATGTTGAAAATTCAAAGTGGACGAGCAGGCCATTAGGGCACTTTTTGAAATTTAACCAAATTCCCAAAAGTGAAGTAAAAGTTCTAGAATGCTCACGGCTCCACGAAGGTCTCAAGGGCCTCAGTTGAAAAGTCAAAGCGGGAGCGGGTCGGCGGAAGAATTTGAGTTTTGAGCCTTTTTCAAAAAAAAGGTTAAAATGTTGAGAAAAGGCTATGAACCCATTTCTAATCAGAGGATGCCATGTGTCAAGAGTTCAATCGGAAGAAGCGGGTCGGTAGAGGAATTTGAGTTTTGAGCCTTTTTCCAAAAAGGTTAAAATGTTGAGAAAGGCTTTCTGACCCCATTTCAATGAAAATGTGCCATGTGCCCAAGTTGAAAAGTTAAAGCGGGGCTACAGGCCAATTTGTTCCAAATTTCCAAATCTCTAAAAATTGCAAAATGCAAAGGGCTTTCCCTCGTACCCGCTCTTATCTCTTCCTACCATGTGGATGACCTAATTTTAAAGTTATAAGAGAAAATCAAACGATTTGTATTCAAACTGGCAAATCAAATGTAACGTTTGCATTGCAAGATCTGGTTTTTAACCCACCATGAGTGCATTTTCTTCACAATGGAGGAATTTGAAGAGGCATAAATGATTTGTAAAGTTGTAACCATTTTGGCAAAGGATATAATGGCTCCTCAGAGCCATTCCAAAGGGTTGGCGATTGATTTCAAAAAAGACCAGAGTGCTCTATACCTAGAAAAGACAAAAACACCATACTTCTTCTATTTTCCCTTCTCCTTAGAATTTCCTCTATTCTCAAATCTCAGTACAAACTCTGCTTTAGCTTCAATAATAAAAGAAGGAATTTTCACCTTTTTGATTAAGGGATTGATTGGTACCTTGCGACCAATGAATTTTATTTGGTCTTGTAGCTTCTCCTGCGGATTTATTTTTCTTCTAACTATAAATGCATGTAAATGAAATTTCTAATTACGTGTGTCAACATCTAATATTCTACTCACAACATTAGTTTTCACTACCTCCATTTCCTCCCCTTCCCCTTTCCAAGACAAAGTTTCTTCTCTAGTGAGACATTTCTAGCTTTGCCACAGGGTCAGTGGAGTGCCCCTGTTGGATCTCTAGTCGAAAGGCCACCATTGAAATCCACCTTTTTGCATGCACCTATGGAAGCTGCACTGTTCAAGTAGAGGGACTTAGATTCCCATAGCGTTGGCTTGAAACCCACCAATTTGTCCACAAGAAAATTTTCTTGCCAACAATTTTGGTGCCCACCGTGGGGTAGATTTTTGCAGCATATCTGCACCTAAAAATGACCTCGGAGTTCATAAAAAAAAAAAAAGATTCTAGAAGAATTTTTTTGGAGATTGAATAATCACACAAACCACATGGATGTAAATCATGGCTATTCTAGGAAATCCTCTGTTGAGAGACCTAATTTACTCTTTCACATCCCACGAAGACATTGCTTGCGATATGAGAGAAGCTATTTGGCATAATAGACAAAGTGTCGATCAATAATTCATTGCCATAAGGATTCTAGACTGGAAGAGGAACATCTTTGCCAATTAGAAAGGCAAAAAATTCCAGCACCCCAAAGAAGAGCATAAAATTTCAAGCTAGGCGATAGAAGATACACTCAAAAGCGGAAGGCAAGGAGGACAAATTGACCCCACATTTGAAGAGCTTGAAAGAGAGGAAAGAGTGAAGAGGAGATAATGGTTCAACTTGAAGAAATAGAAAGACTCAAATTGAATGAGAAGAAAGAGCAAAGCGACAAAAGTAGCCTTAAAGATTGGAGGCTAGAAACAAGAATAGAATGGGTGATCATGAGCATGAATTACGTAGGCCTAACGTGCCATGGGAAGAAATACTAGTCCACTTGCTCTTCCACAACCACTTCATGAACTCCCAAGAGGCTCAGGAAAGAACTTCCCAAAATTCAAAGGGGATGGTTCTCAGCTCCATGAAGAACATGTAGTAGCATTCATCACAACTTATGGAGTGTTGGGAGTTGAAAATGAAGATGTTTTAATTAGGCTCTTTGTGGATTCACACCAAGAAAAAGTTAATGAATGGTTCTACATGTACCCCCAAGATCTATCACATCTTTGGGAATATATAAGAAGTTTATTTGAACATAGGTTCAAGAGCACAGAAGATTGTTAGGATTTTCTGGTCTAATTGGTTTAGATGAAGGAGACCTCTGAATCAATGAGATATTTTGTAGCAAGGTATGATAGGTTGACAAGAAGGATCCTAGAAGGTGTGGTACCTCCTGAAAACAACTTGAAAAGGTTCTTCATTAGTGCTTTGCCATCAGAAGTTGGTTTCTTCCTTAGAAGAGCCCACCAAGAACATTGAGGAAACTCAAGACTTTGCAATTGAGGGTGATGATGATCTAATTATTTTTGGCAAAGTGAAAGGACCAAATGGGAAGCAAAAGGTCGAGTTCAAGTTCGACCACCACCACTCGATCCAATGTTCCAAAAAATGGAAAATGACCTAGTTACCTTAAAGAAGAAGCTATCACAAATCACAATGAGGAATGCTCCAAGGAGACCAAATCCTCCTGATAGACCAAGAATTTCTCCACCTCCTCATAGGATTTCTCTTGAAGCACCACTAGTCAATGCCATCTATGACACTAGGGAATCAGAAGGAGTAGACATTGAGGAAACTAAAGAAGAAAGCATGGATGACTATGAAAACTATCTTGAAATTGAAGAGGTTGGCATGGACAATGGCATGATTGAATATGTTGATGATGAGGAGGAAGGTGATGAAGAAGCTCCAAGTTTTCATGTCTTTGTTTTCACTCGTGCACAATCCAGAATGGTGTTTCACCTCAACGATTGCAGAATGAGATTAGGAAGAACAAATAAGATAGCTCTTCAAAGTCTCCACTAAACAAGATCATCAATAGGGGATCATAATTACCACCTTCCATGGAATCAGCTAGAGAGAAATCAGATTCACCAATTTTCAAGGATCACCTTCTTTGTGTGCCCAGTAAGTTATCTGATTCTTCTCCCAACTCAAAAGTTGTTAAGAGAAATTCTCTTCTAAACGCCGTTACTGCAAGAACATCTAAATTTCAATCAAAGGCTACACCCCATCTCCCCCCATGCCAATTTCTACATTTGGAAAGGAGAACCCAACACCAAAAGTAATGACACATTTTCCATTTAAGTCCTCATCTACTATAACTTCATTTGACTTTGTAGAGCATGCTAGTAAACCAAAGTCTAGCTCTTTGAAATTGAATACCTACAAACACATCCTACCTAATTGGGCCAGTTCATCAAGGCGAAGTCTAGGGTGGTAGCTCTATATCCCCAATCTCTAATTCTAAAGGCTTACTTCCCACACCATCCACACCATCTTCTCAAAACATGCTAGCCCTAAGTGCCTCCACCACCCAGCAGAGTTGAGCCTTTACACTGTCACTTCTCATCAAATGTTTCAGGTTTGAACAATTGCATCGTAGATTCTGGAGCCTCGAGATAAAATGATGCCATTAAAATTGTAAATGCCCTTGGCCTCACTTTGACCGGGTAAATGGCACATGCTTTGCTCAATGGAATCGAAACAAGTTCCATTGGTAGGAAGGATTAAGGATGCTCAGGTTCCACTAGTTGATTACCTTGACAAGAAGATACTCCTGACCATTTTGGTGGTAGACATCCCAACATATTTTGGTATGACTATTGAGTAGAAGTTTTTATAGAGATCTAGGTGGAGAAATAAAAATGGATTGGTCATCTGTAACTATCCCAGTGAAAGGAGAAATGAAGAAGTTGACTGCCAGTCAGAAAAATGAAGTTCACAGTAAGGAAGTATGATGATCCAAGAGCTGATATCCTTTTTCAAGATTGTGGGCTTGGAAATTACCTCCTTACATCATAGAAGGAAGAGGAATTGCCACTTCTCATGGAGGAAGAAGAAGACCGAATCTGGATAATGGAGTTTGATGGCAGTCATTCCAGAGCAAGTTCAGGAGCTGGTGTAGTATTATACTCTCCCTCTAATGAGGTATATCCTTTTTCCTACAAGCTACAATTTGACAATACAAATAATACAACAAAGTATGAAGCATTACTCTTAGGCATGAATACAACAAAGGACATGGGAAACAAAAATTTGAGATGCAAAGGTGATGTAGAGGTTGTGGTAAAGCATGTCTGCCAGTAATATCAGGTGAAAAACCCCAGACTCAGGCATTATAGAAACAAAGTGTGGGACTGCATTGAATCCTTTGATGCATTCTCCATTGAAGCTATCTATAGGGATAAGAATGAAAAGGTTGATTCTCTAGCGGTGTCGACTTCATTAGTGACACCTCATCCTTCTTTTGCAAGGATAAAGTGACCATTGAGATGGTGTTCGAGACCAACATACCAGAAAATACAAATCACGGCGGCAGTCTTCAATGATGAAAATCAGATCCTAGCCTTCTTAGAACAAAGGGATAACTTCAATAATCTTACTTTGAAGGAAGTGAAAACCCACACCATGAATCGGTCCCCCAGAAGAAGAGAAGGAAGGAATTGGGGAATTAATGAAGAGGAGTAATCAAACCGAAAGGAAACAAAATCCCCAAAGGCCTAGTTTCTTTGGAAGAGCTCTTTGACAAGCATGAAAGGTTCATCTAGAGAAGAAAAAATAGTATTCTCGGTGTCCATTTGATTTTGATCAAGAAAACATTGGCACTTTAGAGAATCTAAGGATGGTTAACATTGGTAAATGCTGCTCACCGTGAAGAGAAGAGAAAGTTTGTTGCTCACAAAAAGTACTCGGATGTCTGGCCTATTCCTATGATGAACTCAAATATTTTCAGCCAAAGGAAATGCATCACTCCATTCCTTTGAAGAAAGGAGCTAAGCCCTTTAGGAAAAAAAAAGGCCTACTGATCAAAGATTTCCAATGTTATCAAAGAAGAGGTGACAAAGATGCTCAATGCTGAATCATCTTCCCCATTCCACCATTCACATGGGTGGCTAACATTGTGCTAGTAAGGAAGAAGAATGGGGAAATAAGGATTTGTGTAGACTTCCAAAATCTGAATCGGCATCTCTTAAGGACAACTACCTTCTTCGATCATGGATCATATTTTGCAGCAGATCACTAGATTTGAAATGCTCTCTTTGCTTGATGGATTCTCAAGGTACAACCAAATCAAGGTGGTAGGAAAGGATTGTAACAAAACAACCTTCACAACACCTTGGGGCACTTTTTCCTACAACAATGCCTTTTGGATTGATCAATCTGAGCCACTTTCAAGAGAGCAATGGACTTGGCCTTCAAATATTTGAAACATTGCATTGTCATTTACCTTGATGACCTCACGTTTTTTCAAAGAGGAGGGGAGATCATATTTGTCATTTGGAGCAAGTCCTTGCAAGGTGTAGGAAACATGGCATTTCTCTAAATCTAAAGAAGTGAATTTATTGGAGTCACGAGAAGGTAAGTTCTTTGGGACACATTGTGAACAAACATGGAGCACACATTGATCTTGAGAGGATCGAGAACTATCAAGCACTAGCCTTACCAACCAACGAAGGGAGTTCATTCATTCTTTGGAAGGTAAAATTCCTTTATCATTGTGTGTGTGAGTTTTCATAAGCCCGACTAAGCATATAACTTCCATGATGAAGCCTCAAGCAGGTTTCAAGTGGAATAAGGAAGGAAAAACAACATTTGAGGAGAACAAGAAAGCCATTGCCAAAGCTCCAACTCTTGTATCTCCAGATTTCAATAAGGAGTTCATCATGTATTTTATGCATTAGAACATACACTCTTTGTTGTCCTTGTTTAGAAAAATGATGAAGGTTTGGAAGTACCCATTGCTTTCATGAGTTGTCCTTTGAAAAATATTGAGCTAAAGTAAAACCAATTGGAGAAACATGCCTACGTGATGGTCAAAGTTGTTAAAAGTTTCAAATTCTACATTCTCAATTCCCATACAATGGTGATGGTCCCTGGAAGTGCAATCAAGTCCATTTTGACTCAGCAAGATCATGGGGCTAAGAGAGGAAGTTAGATTACAAAGAACCAAGAGTATGACTTAGAGATTAGACCCTTTAATCTATTAAGAGGAAATGGTTTGTGTCAAGTTGATTGTTGAAGATGAAGCTCTCGGGGCTCGACAGGAGAAAAATATGGTCTTTGCTCAGCTGTTTAGGAGACAGTCCATAGGTGCTCTTTATCACCACTGCTGCGATGAGTGGTATCTTTGACATCACTTACTTTACCTCACTTATGGAGAATTTCCTCCTCATCTTGATTACAAAAAATAAGAACACTCAAGCTAAAGGAAGCCAAGTTTGTGATCTAGGAATCATGCACTTTACAAGAGAGGCCTAGATGGTTGTTTCCTTAGGTGTGTAGATAAGGAGCAACAAGAAAAAGTTGCTCGGGGCATATCATGATCAAGCTTGTGGTGGAAATTTCTTGCATAATGGTCACTTTGCACATAAGATCCTCGGAGGAAGATATTATTGACCCTCCATCTTTGCAAACACTCAAGATTGGGTTTCTAATGCAAAGCATGCCAACAATTTGTTGGAAATTCACAACTAAAGCGCATTGCCACTCGAGGCTTGTGGTGATTAAAGAAGCATTTCAGAAATGGGGCTAGATTTTATTGGCATTACGAATCCTCATTCTAGTGCGGGGCATACTTATGTACTCACGCAGCCGATTATTACTTCACTAAATGGGTGCAAGCCATCCCAACCAAGCAAACTAACTCTTAAACATTCTGTAACTCCATCGAAGAATAATATCATTGTTCATTTTGGAATATGCAGAAAATCGTGTAGAACAATGCCACCTATTTATCTTCTAAGGAGCTCATAGAGTTTTTTTATGGCTTTAGAATCTCCCTATCTCACTCTTCTAACTACTACCCATAGGGAAATGGGCAAGTTGAGTCAAGCAACAAGAACATTGTGACCATTGTTCACAAGTTTGGTAGATGAGAATCAAAGGAACCCGACACAAGAAGTTATATGATGCATTGTGGGCGATAGGATCACTCCTAAGAAGGCAATAGGTATGTCACCTTTCCAAATGTTGTATGGAGTTGAGGCAGATATTTCCCTCACAGTTGAGATCTTAGCTCTCAAGTTGTTTCTGTAAGAAATAGAAGATGGTCAATCTGAAGACTCCATTGATAAGAGGATCCTCTTCTGGAGAAGGAAGAAAGCGGATGCCAGTGGTGGATATAATTAAGGAGCATCGGTTGAAAGTGAAGAATTTTTTTGACAAGAAGACCAAAGCAAGGAATTTCCAAAGTTGGAGATTTTGTTCTGCTATGGGACAAGAGAAGAGAACGAAAGACAACATGGAAACATTGATTCATTGTGGCTGGGCCCATTCCAAATTCATGGAACTTGTGGTGAGAATGTTTTCTCCTCTCATACTTGGATGGAATGCCATTTGAATTGCCTCGAAGCGGAAATACTTGAAATCATCGTATCATGAAAGCGGGTTGTCCCCACCTTGTACCATAGGTGATTTCGTAGGTGTGTTTTTCCTTTTCATTGTGTGTTTTGGTTTTGTTTGTTTGGTTTTTCTTGTGTGTGGTTTGGCTTGTGTGTTTCCTCCTTCCATTATTTCTCGGGTTGTGCATGACAGACTACTGCATGGCCCAATGGATAAGGCACCGCGATCAAAGTTATACGGTTTAAAAATTAAGATTCTGGATCCTCATACCATGTCTTCATCATGCTCAGTCCATGCCATGTCCCCAAGCTAGAGCCAATTGTTGTCTCCTAAAAACCACTTTTCATTTTCCAAGTTAAATTTGAAATTTTGAGCTCTCGCCCTCCTAAAGTATTTAAGCCAAGTTGAAAGTTCAAAGAAATAGCAAAATCCATGCCCTAGTGTTGTTTAAATCTCTATTTTGCTTGTTTTGAGAAATTCTCCATCTCTGGTCCATGTACACGTAATATCCTCTTTACAATCTCCTTTTTGATTGAAATTGTTTTCTTGTTCTATGGCCTGGGTCGTCAAATCATTGTTTTGCCTCCATGCCTCTAGCTCATGAAGGAAATTCAAAAATTGGACTCAAAATGATGAAGTTCTCTTCCTCTGTGTATTTTTCCCACAGTCGGGAATGATGGGTGTTTTCTTCCCGTCAAATTTTGGCCCCATCATCCATGGGTAATGTGGACATACCTAATTAGAAGTGGGTTGGTGGAGAAATTTGTGTTTTTGAGCCTCTTTGTAAAAAAGGTGAAAATTTAAAAAGTGACCCGCAGCCTTGATCAGGCTATAAAGGTAAAAGTCAAATTTTGAGCCCGTGGAGAAAAAGTCAAAGTTGAAGCCCGTAGGGAAAAGTCAAAGGTGAAGCCTGCCGTTGAAAAGTCAAAGCAGACAAGCGGGCCATTAGGGCACTTTTGGAAATTTAACCAAATTCCCAAAAGTGAAGTAAAAGTTCTAGAATGCTCCACGGCTCCACCAAGGTCTTGGGCCCACCGTTGAAAAGTCAAAGCGGGAGAGTGGGTTGACGGAGGAATTTGAGTTTTTGAGCCTTTTTCCAAAAAATGTTAAAATGTTGAGAAAAGGGCCATAACCCTATTTGCGATCAGAGGATGCCACATGTCGAGAGTTGATCAATCGGAAGAGCGGGTCGGATGAGGAATTTGAGTTTTGAGCCTTTTTAAAAAAGATTTAAAATGTTGAGGAAAAATTTGTGACCCCATTTCAATCGAGAGGATGCCACGTGTCAAGAGTTCAATTAGAGCAGTGTGGTTTGTCATAGGAATTTGAGTTTTGAGCCTTTTTCCAAAAAAGGTTAAAATGTTGAGAAAAGGGTTGTGACCCCATTTCCAATGAAAACATGCCACATGCCTAAGTTGAAAAGTCAAAGCGGGGGTGTGGGCCAATTTGTTCCAAATTTCCAAATCTCTAAAAAATCACAAAATGCAAAGGGCTTTCCCCCGTACCCACTCCAATCTCTTCCTACCACGTGGATGACTCGATTTTAAAGTTATAAGAGAAAATCAAATGATCGTATTTAAACTGGAAATCAAATGTAACGTTCACGTTGTAAGATTTGGTTTTTAACACTGTGATGAGTGTTTCTTCATGGAGGAATTTGAAGAGGCGTAAATGATTTGTAAAGTTGTAACTGTTTTGGCAAAGGATATAATGGTTCCTCGAGCCATTCGAAGAAATTGTGATTGATTTCAAAAAGACCATAGTGCTTTCGTACTGGAAAAGCTAAAAATGCCATACTTCCTCTATTTTACCTTCTCCTTAGAATTTCCTCTATTCCCTCGAAACAAGGAATTTTCACCTTTTTGATTAAGGGATTGATTGGTACCTTCACGACCAATGAATTTTATTCGGTCTTGTAGCTTCTCATGTAGATTTGTTTTCTTGAACTATAAATGCATGTAAATGAAATTTCTAATTAATGTGTGTGGGCATCTAATATTCTACTCACAACATTAGTTTTCTCCTACCTCCATTTCCACTCCTTCACTAATACCATCAACACATCCTATGAATCCCTATCTATGATACTAGTGATAGTGAGGATGAGGAAGAGACACTTCCTTACATCCCTCCCACTAATCCATTACTCCTCAACACTCCCTGGGTCATTGAAAATATCTGATTATGTTTCACACACATGCTCCCATAGTAACTCCACCACAAATTCTCCAAGATGCCTATGTGCTTTGACGATTATGTATCACTACTATCAATCCCAGCCAAGATGAAGTAGCTAAGTTACCCGAGGCCCCATATCATTTCCAAGATGATAATGTTATGTTGGTTGAATCAACCATTAGTGTACAACTTGATGATGATCCCACACATATAGTCATGCTTGGTGATTTTTTCCCATTACGTGAGCATCACATAGAGGTCTTTACTGAAAACATAAAGGAAGTATTCACATGGGGATATGTTGATATGCCTGGCATTGATCCTAAAATTGTCTCCCATAACATCATTACCTATCTTGATGCCACTCCCATTGAAAAAGATAAGGAAGTTCCCACCCAAGATCAATGATTTATGTCATAAAGAAATCATCAAACTCTTAGACATGAAAATTCATTCATACAATGGACTATTTTGAATGGGTGTCCAACATCATCCCGATTTGAAAAAGGCCACCTTGGCCATCCATATTTTATTGAATTTAGAAACCTTAACCTCACTTTTCCTAAGGATAACTTTCCTTTACCCTCCATCGACACCATCATCGATGCCACGATAGGGTATGAAATGTATCTCTTATGGATGGGTTCTCGGGGTATAACCAAATTCAGATTTCCCCGAAGATCAACACAAGACTACCTTTACTATGGAATGGGGCACCTATTGTTATGTAAAAATGCCCTTTGGACTCAAAAATGTCAAACAACATATCAACGTGCCATGACACATATCTTTCATGACCTCATACATAAAATAGTCAAAGTCTACATTGATGATCTACTCATCAAATCTCAATGCACTGATGATCATGCTCATGACTTAGACATTGCCTTAGGATGCCTTTGTAAATACAAGGTTCACCTCAATCCCAAAAAATGCATATTTGGGGTGACATGGGAAAAATCCTAGGATTCTTAGTATCTAAATGTGGTATTGATGTCGACCCAACAAATATTAAAGCTATCCTCGACATGCCATGACCATCCTCCATAGAGTAAACATACACACTTTCCTCGAAAAACTTGGGGCAATGATGATTTTCCCCAGTTTACCTATCACACTCATGCCATAAATAGCCTCCTTCAAAATCTACCAAACTAGAATGGACCAAATATTGTCAACAAATTTCAACAATATGAAACACTCTTTATCCTCATTACCAACCTTACAACCTCCTTTCAGATCAACCTTTTACTATATACCTCTTCCACTTTCTGGTGTCTGTAGGGGAAATGTTGGCACAAGAAGATGAAAAGGGAAGGAGCATGTCATCTATTATGTTAGTCGAGCCTTACTAGACTATGAAGCATGATATACATCCATTGAGTGAGCTTGTTTAGCCATATATTACGTAGCTATGAAAGTTACATCACTACATGTTGTATCAAACTACTTATGTCATTATCCATATAGATCCCTTATGGCACTTCTTCTCACATGTTATCCTCCCACATGGATCACATTGGGAAGTGGATGGCCCTCCTTATGGAATTTGACCTCCATCATCATCACATGAAAAAGTGGTAAAAGCCAAGTCATAGTGGACCAATTGGCTACCACCCCATCTCTTCTCCTCAACCTATTCATGATGCATTACCCGATGAGGACATCCTCCTCATTGAGGGCATAAACAATGTTATTTCCATAAAATACTACTACTATAGCTTCACATCCGGTCTTGAGGCACAATCCTCTGACACTAGTAATGAAGTGCTTCCCCACCTAAAACCAAACCAATGACCAAAATCATTGAGGAGGAGGTCACCATTGATCTCCATGAGGATACATGGATGCTACACTTTGATGGGGAAAAATTCCTCCAAGGAGCTAGGGTAGGTTGTGTACTCACCATCCCTCTGGCCAATTTCCCTCTCTTCCTATCGACTCAAGTTTGAAATCACCAACAACATGGCAAAATATGAGGCTCTTATCTTAGGTATACATGCCACCTTAGCTAAGAATGTCTCTATCTTCATGCCATGGGGGATTCTCAATTAGTGTGTTGACAGTTAGTGGTGCATATCAATGTCACAAGTGAAAACCTTAAATCTTATTATGACTTAGTTTAGGAATTAACACCATGCTTCACTCATTTACCATAGAATCAATCCCACATGAACAAAATGCCTTGGTGATTCTTTGGCCATGTCTTCCACTCAATTTCAGTCACATTTTGATTCTCATGATGACACTCTTATAATACAAATTCCAAGTCAACCCTAGCCACTTCACCTCCTCGAGACATTTAGATGTTTTTCAATCAAACCACACACCCTACACATAGACCTTTGGTATGTTGATATCCATCAATTCATACAATACCAGACTTACCCAAAGGTACCGACCCACGAACATGACTACAAATACGTAAAAAGGATCTCAAATACATACTTAAAGATGACATATTATATTATCATAACTTTGAAGGCACCCTACTACTCAATGTGTTAACAAAGATGAGGTTCCCCTTGTCTTAGAGGAAAACATGCATGGGGGCTTGTGGTGGCCATTGTAGTGGTCATGCTACTACACACAAGTGCCTACGTATGGGTTACTATTGGCCTACACTAGAATCTTGATGCTCATGCCTTTTTCCAAAAAGTGTCAACCTTGCCAATATCATGATGACTTGATTCATTCCCCTCTGGCTGAGCTGCAATCTATCGCAGCTCCCTAGCCCTTCAATATATGGGGATTGGATTACATCGGGAAATTTCCTCGATCTCAAGATGGTCATGTCTTCATCATTACAACCACAAAATACTTTACTAAGTGGGTTGAAGCCATGCCTCTCACTAATATGTCTGGCCTTACTACATCTAAATTCATCCTTAATCAAATCATTTTCCACTTTGGAATTCCCCATACCATCATATCTGACAATGGTGGGAGCTTCAAATGCAAAATAAATGAAGCAAAATTTGTGCTAAGTTTAAAATTAAACATCGATTCTCAACACCATATCATCCATAATGCAATGGAAAAGTCGAATCTATAAATAAAATTCTCAATAAGATCTTAGAAAAGATGATCCATGAATCACACACATATTGGCATACAAAGCTATATCCTACATTATGGGCATACCACACCAGT
The DNA here is from genome assembly GCA_018340775.1 of Taxus wallichiana var. yunnanensis. Classification (NCBI taxonomy): domain Eukaryota; kingdom Viridiplantae; phylum Streptophyta; class Pinopsida; order Cupressales; family Taxaceae; genus Taxus; species Taxus wallichiana. Next base: position 108,298,269 of record CM031237.1, on the reverse strand, counting down.
GTTGTATGGCCACTTGGGCAACCCCATTTTCACTTACCTATGGAGCTGAGGTGTCCTTCCACTCGAGGTGGAACTCCCTTCACTCTGCATTTCCCTTCATGGTATCATTCCAGATGAGGAACTCCATGAAGCACATGTCTCCATGACCTTGACCTATTAGAAGAATGACGTGACAAAGCATACACTCATAATCAAAACATAAAAATGCTTTCCAAACAACATAACAAACTTGTTCATCCACGTACTTTTGACATGGGTGACCTTGTCCTTAAACTTGATTATACACATGAAAAGAAGGAAAATATGCTCAAAATGGTGGGGTCCTACCTCATTAAAGATATCATAGGTCCTAATACATATCATCTTCAAACCAATGAAGGCCACATCTTCAAAGAACCAAAAATGCTCAATTCCTCAAAAAATTTCATGCATGAAGGAACTTGAGAGTTTTGGTACTCAACTACCATCTCTCGTCCTTCTTCTCAAATTCACTACTTCATCAACCTTTTCTCTTTAACACATAACAACATTATCAACATTTTGGCTTTGTACCCTGTCTTTTTCCCATTGGATCACCATGGTATTATGCACATCCTCACTTAGGCTCATGGCCTTGCTTGGATTTATGTTTCTATCTGAAAACCTTATTCTTATAACATCTACCTCATGGTTTTTGTTTTTTTCAACATTGTTATCCATCCCTTTGGGATAATCATCCATCTTCTCTTTATTTACACCTTTGGTTTATGACAGTTTCTCTTTGTAGCTTCTACCATATGGTTTTTTTGCTTTTTTTCAACATTGTTACCCACACTTTGGCTATGACACTATACATTATGATACTATGACCATACATATCATATCTCGACACTATGACATGACATCCATCCCATGGGCCCCTAGCTAGGTGATTTATGTCTTATTTTATTGATGATCCTCTAGTGTTTCCTTTTAGTTTTTCTTCTTCAGGTTCTTAGCAACATTGATTGTGCCCACACATGGCAGGATGAGTGACACTATCAGGTACACATTGGTGGGTATATTTCATTTCAGCTAGTCC